>UZAN01057631.1:2220-12669 GCA_900618425.1 Echinostoma caproni
TCTGTGTGTATCGAGCACTGATGTTGCGCGTTCAAGGAGGGCGATGTGTACAAGTGTTATCGAAAAAATGCGGTAGACCGCACAACAGGGATATTCCCACCTCCAGTGCTGTGTCCTCCTGAACGTTCTCCATATGACAAACGTTTGCATTGATGTACTCTCTATACCAGCTCACCCCCAGTACGCCAATAAATGACCTTGTCCGCTTTTACACAGCAAAGCATCCTTACGATACCTACTGTACTCATCCTGAAGTTACGCCTGCACCCTCTGTACTACTGCTTCTTTTCACTACCTTCATTTCTACATCATTGTTGTACATTTGACCATGCACACTAGCATGCTCCACGGGCTTCGTGAAATATAACGTAAAATTATTTTGTATATGTTATATAAGATGAATAGCGAGAAGTGGTATAATACTTACTTGGAGCATGTAGATTGAAACGCATGAAAGATTGTTTAACATTATATGAACTTATACGGATAAAAGGGACATGTGTTCCTTTTTCGCCGAAGAGGTGAAAGCAGACGAGCTTTTTCCCTTCCTTTTCAGCAAGGAAGCCGTACTGGAAATAATTCACAGTAGTGGGTGTGAAGATTTTCAACAGCTTTTGTAAAATCGTTTTTTCTTATTCTATTGTCTTCCTTTTTCTCTTCTTTCTCTTTTATGAACTCTACTTTAAAGGTTGTTTTATTGGCCTCCTCATTACCCACCCGATATCTTTGTGGTCTCGTTTCGTGATTTGCTCTATTGTTTGTCGTTTTGTAATTGGGACCTACGACGGTTTCGTAAGTCACACATATGTGTTGATGTATGCCTATAATAGAAACGAAATTTCAATTGTCGTTCAATTGTTTTCCTACATCATTCTGGTCAATCAGCCTCAGTCAGACTGTCCTCCCCCAGAGAGAAAGAAGGTAAAGAAACTACCACCGTTAAGGCCTCGAATGCTGCGCTATCCTTACGAGATTCACACCACAGCACGTCTGCAATAAAAAAGGCAGAAGTAGAACTACGGTTATTGAGGGAAAGACAGAATAGAATGTGAGGTGAAAGAAAGCGGTCTTCCGACAACAAATCTGTGATGCCGAGGCTAAGCTGGCTCTTGCAGNGCAGAGGTTGAGTATAACAGTAGCAGAATTCCGATATTCAAGGACAAGCTTCAAGAAAACGGTAGTAACCTATCTATGAGAGAGTGTACCCGACGTCGAGTTTAGTAAGGATATGAGAGATCTATTTGTATCCAGGCATGACATTCTTCTTGGCTTGAAACTCCCACGGTCGGAACTCATTTCTTTCTATGAAAACGCTACAGAATATTGGCGATTCAAACGGCAGTTCCACAGCTTCTCTGCTAGACTCTCTTGTGGAGAAGGTAGAAAACTGGCTTATCTGTTACGCTACTTTGAGGGAGTGGCTAGAGATGCAATAGGAACGTGCACGCCAATGTCAGAGGAAGATGCGTACCTTGCGGCCAGGGAGATACTCCATAAATTATTCGATTGACCGCACGAAGCAGTCAGGGCTGTAGTAAAGGACGTTCTGTTAAGACAGCGGAATCGAGTGGCCTGAGCAGGATAAGCATTAAGTTGCGAAGCTGTTCATGGTCCTAACGGAAATAAGATGTAGATCCGAGTTGGATTCCACACTCGCGCTGGGGTCATTATTTAGACGATTACCCAGACGCTTACAACGTACGTGAGCCGAAGTGGCGGATGGAATCGTATCGTGGCGGACGGTACTAGTTTATCGACTTTATTGAAATGATAGAAGCAGAGTCAATGATACAGAACAGCCCTTTTGGAAGGCTAGGGGACACAAGGTGTTCGCCAGACGCTATTCGCCCCTGAGATCTTCGGCGTAACACGCATATGAACGTCACTGCGGCTAGACAAACATGAGCATCAATACAGAACTTTCGGCGTCCTTTGTGTCTGAAACCACTCCCGCTTACTAAATGTGAAGGTCTTCTCAGGTCGATAGCGGCGGAGAGACGAAAAATTGTGGAGAAATAAAACCTTTCTTATAATTGCATTAGATATGGACACCTGGCGAGGGCATGTGAAGAAAATGGTAAACGCTCGGTTGATGAGTGCACTATAACCTCCTTCACTTGCTGTCTAGGGATCAGGTGTCCAAGAATGTGCAAGCAATCGTGGGGTATTTCTGTTCTGCACCGAATGATAATAATAACCTCAAAATACTCTAGAGAAAAATAATACATGGCGACAAATCGTTGAAGGTATAAGCCTTGCTAGATTTCGGTTCGGATACCACAATAATAATAATAATAATAATAACGGTATATTTCACGAAGCCCGTGAGGCATGCTAGTGCGTATGATCAAGTGTACAGCAATGTAAAAAATGACGGTCCAAACAAAGATTAATTATACAGAGAGGATAAGAACGTAATTTTCAAACGGGTATAAAAGACATCGTAACCATGCATTGCGGTGAAAAAGAAACACAAACCGGACAAGGTAATATAATGCAGAACTGACGGTGATCTGTTATAGAGATCACGTCAATGTAAACGATTGTCTTATGGAGAACATTGGGGAAGACGCAGAACTGGAGTTGAAAATATCCCCTCGGGAGATGATGCGCGGAAACGAGTTCGGAGAATAGTAGGAGGGTCGTGAACGTGAAAGCTTCAGAATTTCAGAGGAAGAGCTGCGGTCGAACCAAAGAAGTGCAACGGAATACAGTAGGACGACAAATGGATTATAAATAAACTCTTTCAAGGATCGATACCGATGGGCCGACTTCTTGAACAGGGAGTAAAGGGCTTTGGAGCTTCACCGTTAACGGATTGACTGGTTTATATCATGTATGTTATTTAGACGTTGGTCGCTTTGATGTGGGACTGACTACACTCTAGACACCCAAACTTGAACACCTTGGAGGTGATGCAGGGGTGTGATCCTCATTCTTGTCCGGAATGAGGACGCGTGTAGTCAAAACAGTGGAGAGAGCCGCGCCCAACAACCATTGCCGGAGCCACATTGTCCAACCGAATCTAACCAAAAATAGTTAGTAAGGAAGTTTGCGAACTATTAGGGTTAAGTGGCCCGAGAGTACGAATGAACTTTCAAACCGTGACTAGAGAGCAACATATAGTTAGTCAAAGGATAGCATTTGAAGTTAGCTCCCTTAGGGATCATAGAGGCATTCAGGTAAGCACTGCGTACACCATGGACGATCTATTATTGCTAAGAGCTCAGATACCAGCTAAGAAACAAACGGCTCGATTAACGCACCTAAAGGGTATAGAAAGGAAGCATCTGACTAACCCTATGGTTCAGTTAATCATTGATTGCTATGTCCCCCGAGCTCATTGGGTGACTAATGGTCGATACGGCGGACAAAACGAACTCTTCGCCATAGAAAATTCGTTCAGATGGTTGATTATAGGCCCCCCTTGAGCGTAATAGCTTGCCAACAAATGTTTACTGTTACCCGGGAGAGTAAAATTAGAATCCTGTCGGAGGATTTATATAACAAGGATTTTAAAGACCTGCATACCACGGTCACACATCACATCCAAGAGGATTTTTGAGCATTGCAATTAGCAGAGGAATCGATAAACCATGACGGGAAAGGAATTCGCATTGATTTACCGTGGAAAACCGTCACAGTGGGTACTGTGAGCCTACTGCCGGACGAAATCTGGACGCTCGATTGGCCGTGGTCATTATCAGTCTCGCCTTGAATTGACATTGGTTACACCTTAGTCACTTTTAACCTAGATTGCACCCCGGTCCAGCACGTCCATTAACCCACGCGTTAGCGCAGTAAACAAAATCCAGGGCTACTAGACCGAGTTCTCGTAACTTCCCAAAAGAAGTGTCCGACTTGAAGATCTCCCCGCCCTTAGGTAGAAGTGACCATGTGGTTCAAGGATTCTGTTTACGGGATGTCATACTACTACTTCCTGTCTAAACCTTCATTTGTACATCATTGTTTTACATTTTATCATGCGCACTAGAATGCATCACGGGCTTCGTGAAATATATTGTTATTATTATTATTAAAGAAGATAGTCTGGGTCAAATTTATAGCTACGGGAGGATACCGTAGGTACCTGGAATATATAGAATGGCCCAAAAACGGGCCAACAATATACAGAATGATTGCCGAGCAGCCTATAAACTTGGACTTGATGTCACTGTGAAGGTCAATCCTAAAACATAGCTTAACTACGTTCAGTCCAAGGCCGCCACACGGGCAGCTGTGGGCGACGTGATAAACTACCGGGTTATACAGGCAACCACGGGGGAGGAAAAAGCGGTGGTCATCCGCTGCTTAGTTGAACAGGTTCACTGGCAGGACAGAGGACAACCAGGCCAAATCTCAATGCCATCAATAACCGAGATACCAATGATGCCTGAAATAGAGTCCTCTCCAGAGGAATTCAGGGAACAGCTGGCTCGCCTCGAGAGAACCAAGGCAACGAGACCCGACGAAGTACGCCCCACAGTAATACGCCCACTGGTGGAGGTTCTGGAAGCTCCCCTGGAGGCACTTGTTAACCGGTCGTTAACCGACACCAGACTCCCTGAGCAGTGGGCACTAGCAGCAGTCACGCCATTTCATACGGGGAGATAAAACGGTAGCGGCTAACTATAAACCGGTCAGCCTTACATCGGTACCTCTTAAAGTTATACAAAGGTTAATACGGAACAGGATCGCGACTCATCGCTGAAAACGAACTGCTATCCGCTAGACAGCATGGCTTTTTGCCGAAACCGTTCTGACTCACAAACCTGGTCGCTTTCCTTGATAGAGTGACACAGAGGTTAGATGAAGGGCAAGCAGTTGAGGTATGCTGCCTTGACTTCCAAAAAGCCTTTGATTCAGTTAATCATCGTCTTCTGCGCAAATTGAATGCCCTTAACTTAGCGCCGGGATTGTTGAGATGGATAGGTGAGTTTCCGTGAATGTGGAAGGGTGCCGGTCGACCGTAGGACGGGTAGCCAGTGGCGTACCCCAGGGATCAGTACTTGGGCCCCTCCGGTTCGTAATATATGTAAATGACTTGACTCGAGGACTGGATTCTCCTACCTTCTTATTCGCCGACGACGTCAAACTCGTAGGCGACCCAGCTAGCACAGTGCGGCAAAGAGACCTGGATACACTGTTTGGCTGGACAGTGGACTGGGATCTCCTACTCAATCCCACAAAGTGTAGACATCTGATACACGGTGGTTGTGCCAGCTCTCGGAGATGAACTGGAGGGGCAGGAAATCGTGATGAAAGCCCAAGGACTCCAGAGGTAAAGGACCTGGGGGTCATGATTACTACCGACTTCAAAATGGGCAGTCAGTGTTTGATGGTCGCCGAAAGGGCGAATATGGCACTCTAACAGGTACTCAGAACGGTAGCCTACGGAAATCCAGTGGTGCTCCTACTACTAAATAAAGCTTACGTTTGTCCTCACTTAGAGCAATTCGTCCAGGCCTGGTCAGGGGTCACCATTATAAGTTAGCGAAGAACCTAGCTAGATTGGAGACCCGCGCTCACTTCTTCACTAACCCAGTGGTGGACCAATAAAATAAACTACCTGAGGAAGTGGTCGTAGCGACTTGCGTCACAAGCTTCAAATATGAGCTCCACCTTTGCTGGCCGGAGGAGTTTCCTGAAACAACATGAGAATGCAGGGTAGGGTGGCAGGAATAATCGATTGAAGATGATCGATGATTGTGGTCGATGATGATTGATGATGGAGGAATGCATGCCAACTCATGTGTATACAGTGGCTTAATGGTAACTGTTTGGATGTCAATAGGTGGTCTGGCAGGCAATTGTTAGAACACAAGGCAACCCCGAAGAAATTACTACTCAAAACCGGCAGGGACGGAACTAGGTATGCCGAATATCGGGGATCAAATACTCAAACGCAGGTGGCTGGACATCTGGAAGTACCGCTTCAGGGAGGAGAGGAGTTTTACAAGCTACCGCTAGTTCCACCAGCCTCCCATATCACCCGTCTTCCCTTCGGCCTGGGACACAACTAGCTATTCTATTTCATTCCCCTTGCCCTTCCCGTTTCCTCACACTGTTACTAATAAATTTATACGGGACGAACTGAAGGTGTGGTGATGCAGACACACGTGACCATAATTGCGGCATGACCAGCTACAGCTTGATGTCATCCAATCACCGTTCATGCAGATCGGCCAATGGCACACCGGGCAAACATGACATACGAGTTAGTAGATATGATGCGTCAGCGCAAACGGTTCTAGTTCTTTCAATAAACGTAATCAATTGCTGCCATCAATTTCTCGTGGTCTTCATTGTTGTCCGCAGTTCGGGTTGGAGCCAATCCAGTTCTGAGCATTACAGTACGGGTTCTCGTATTCCTACATTCAACAGTATTCCGATTATCGCAGGAGGCCAACACACCCCCAGAGGAGGGCGTGAGGCGGCGACGTCTCATAGTGTTGGTACAGTAGGACGCGAGGCCCTAAATAATACGGGTGGTAGGAGTCAATGCACCCGCTATGCTGTCCCTGAATTATATGTTTATACATATATGTTGCTAAATAGCAGTTCAACCCTGAGCGCAATACCAAAAGGGAAGGTTCCCATCCTAGCTAAAATGTTGCCGATTAGCCAAACCTCTCTCAACCGCGAGGTTCCTGTCTCACAATCTTGTCGTTTATTTTATCCCACTAGAGCGACTGATGATCAAGTATGCATGACCCCTTCAGAGTGATGCTATAATGACTGCAGACGCACTCCTCGACTAGCCTCTATCGGATTTAGCCTCATATGACCAGAATTCCACCTTACAGCATGTGAGAACGTAAATCTGAGGAAATGTTCAAACGAAAGGCATAGTGGAAAAGGGGAAAAAGGGAGAAGAAAAAAACCACAAGAGCGAGATTAGTGCTCCTCCTGCGCGATCGACCAGCAACCGATACCACATAATGGAGACACTCGTTTAACTGGTTCTTCCACTGGGACAGATGGATGTTTACGAGCAAAAACCAAGGTATGCACATACTGATGTACTTCTGTGCACGCGATGGTATGGATGAGTATACGATTGAATGTACTCACATGTGGGTACGCTGTATATCAGCATTGGAGTATGACCTAATAATAGGTATAAGTGTTTGGTAGTATGTATGAAGGAGTATAATAAAAAATAAATTAGGATGATAGAATCCAGTCACCCGTGTACCCAAACACGGGTTTGTTCCTTACCATCCCAATCAGTGTACTTTGCCAAATATCTCTGCGTACTTAAGGTCGAACGGGAAATAAAGAAATAACATCAGCAGTCGGCAGTAAGCAGGACACTCCACGGAACCTACAAACTACTGTCAGTTCTCCTTCAAACCCCTAGTAGGGATCAACATGGGTGTTAATTGCTATTCAATTGATACGTTACAGTGTGTCTCTATCCCTTCCCCTCGCAGCTAGACTCCGTCTAGACTGTCTTCCGTCTCCGGTTTACACCAGTCTTTTTCAGACACGCCTATACGTGATCCAAACTGAGTAGAAAACCAACGGAAAATGGAAGTTCGAAAGCAGTCGAAGTGTATCGAGAACACTGAAGCTCGACTGAACAAGAAACCGTTGGCACTAGCCGCTAGTCCTGTGAACTGACCTGACTGTAACTCTATCATGGTCTAATCCTTGAACGGCAATCATCTCCTGGTGTTGATCATGATTTGAAGCTTTTATTGATTTTCAGGTCAGGTCAGGTCAGGTTGCACAGAATTGATAATGGCCACAGTCAATCGAGCGTCCAGATTTCTTCCGGTCGTATGCTCACAAAGTGTTCACCCACCACTGCAAATTATAGCTTCCTTGCTGAAAAGGAAAGGAAAAAGCTCGTCTCTTTTCACCTCATTGGCGAACAAGGGACATGGGTCATGAAGGCGTCCTATAGTACATTAAAGATCCTATTCTGTAAAGAGCTCCAGCCATCGCTCATCCAGGGTGTGCTTAAATGCAGTCACGCGTCCTAAATCTAATAATTCCTTTGGCAACTGGTTCCGGTTACTGAAGAAGCTGGATCCAACAACCAGGTTGCACCGCTGCTTATGCAGTTTGTACCCGTTTCCCCTAGATTTTTGGTGGATAGCTGTAATGATTGTAGAAGTAGTAGTAGTGAAGTTACGCACAGAATCCAGGACACGAACTACGCAATAGGAATCACGGAACACGAATTAGAAAACCGATGGCACTAGACCGCAATGGCTCGAACTCGCAATAACCCGCAGGATCGAGACGCGAGGAAAAGGGCCACAAGACAGGCGAATCACAAAGTCGTTTATTGAAGGAAATGAAAGTGAATATATATGTACACAAGAAAAGATCATTGGCTACCTTAGTTTCCATCAATCATATTGCATCACATCTTGCGTCATATTACTCTTCTCTGCATTGTATCTGATTGGCTGGAACGGCCCACTAATGACGTGTATCCGGAGGCTGTGCACGTGCTACTGGTATCAGCGCTCAAGGTCGATTGACTACCAATGTCCGGAAACCGTACCGCGCTGCTCCAGGGCAGGCGTGATCTCGTAGATCCGAATCATCACAACTCTCCTCCTGGAACATACTCTCTTTCCTTACTCCCGAGAGCCCCTTCACAATCTTAAAGGTCTCCAGTAGGTCTCCCCTTAATCTTTGCCTTTCGAGCGAGGCGAGTCCCAAGTATTTTAGTTTGTCTTTCAATGACTTCCCTTTTGGCCTTCAATCATTTGGGTGGCTAACCTTTGGAGCTTCTCTACACAGGCAGCATTCTTGTTGAAGAAGTGTGCCCAAGCCTGCGCACAGTACTCCAATTGAGGCCTAACTATGGCTTTGTACAGCGGGAGGAATACGTCGGGTTTTCTTGCACTTGCACAATACACTCGTTAAACTCACCGGCCTGTATTTCTTAATCTGAGATTGTGCTCCTCCCAACAGCTGTTTTCCAGTCCCTGGTTAGCTTGCTCTGATCTAGGCTGGCTTCTTATAAATCCCTTAGCGGTCCCGATAATATATCCGCGATCGGTTTGACGATTCCCGGGTGGATTCCAGCGGGCCCCGGAAGACTTATTTATGCTCAACTCAGCTAATATCTGAAGAACTGCTTCTAATGGAACAGAAGTATTCTCTATTTCCTCTGTTGGCGGGAGAAGCGAGGGGGGGCGAGATTCGGTAGTGCCAGGTCGCCGCGATCTACTCTATGCACACTACTAAAGTATGTGCAGAAGGCATCTATCTTTTCTTGGTTATCGATGACGGTCCTACCTTCCAATTGTAGAGGTCCCATCATCCTTTTATCGGGGCCGTTGGCTTGAGCAAAGCTGCAGCAGCGTTTCAGCTCCTTTTTGGCTCGACTGACTAGTGTCACCTCTTAGTCCCTTTTACCGTTTCTGATTGGCGGAACGATGCCTCGTGTACTATCTCCAAGCCCTGTACACTCTTTTGAGGGTATTTCGGGATTTAATCCTGCCAACCGAGGGATATCAACCTACATCGATCAATTTCATTTCGGGTTTTCGACTCCCTTATTATAGGCTCGTCGTTGTTAAGAATGGGCACGGATACAACCAGCCGATATGTTGCACTGTATGTAGATACTACATCCAGGGTCCCCATTTATATCTTGTTTCAGCTAAACTTCTTGGACACACAGGTCTCGGAATCACTCTACTTATCCAACGACCGCCTCAGTAAAGCCTCGTCTGGAGCCGACTACAAATGGGCAGAACAGTGTGCCGCAGTGGCGCACCGTGCCCTTAGAGAGCTTTTAGATTGTGGCCAGCACTAAAATGTAGGAAACCGGAGGTATTCATATCTCTATACAAGGCCATTGTTCGACCGCATTTGGAGTATTGTATACAATCCTGGTCTCCCTTCTTCAAAACGGACACCGCTTGTCTTGAGGTGGTCCAACGATTAGCCACAAGGATGATCGAAGGACAGCGAGGGAAGTCATATAAGCAGAGACCGCCGGACCTTGGTCTCTTCTCCTTGGAAAGAAGGAGACTCCGAGGTGACTTGATAGAGACATTCAAAATTATGAATGGTCTATCAGGGATGGATCAACCAGTGTTCTTCGAGAGGATGGAAAGCAATATTAGGGGGCACATACACAAGCTGAAGAAAGTGCGCATGAGACTACCGGTGCGCTCAAATGTCTTCAGCAACAGGGTAGTCAACTCATGGAATAAGTTAGCACAGAAACTGGTGGAGCTAGGGAGCGTACATGTTTTCCATAAGCAGCTCAATAAGCGCTGGTTGAACTAATTTCCCGAAGTATACGCATAATTTCAAGTCTGGAAGAAGTTGTAGGCTTTCTCATTTACTAACCATCACACTAGGGGATAGCTTCCAAATGTGAGGAACTGGACCTTGACCTTGACCGCGTGATTCGAATTTTTGTCGTGGTAGATAAGTCTTGAATTTTTCAATCTTTAGTTATCCTATATT
>UZAN01057635.1:0-12668 GCA_900618425.1 Echinostoma caproni
CAGAAAACCGACAACAACCGATCAGGTGCTGAACTACGACAGCAATCATCCCCTATGTCACCTGAGAAGTTGTGTGTACACTTAATTCTGCCGTGAAGACACTCATTGTGGCATTGAAGAACTTCTGCATCACGAACGAATGCATCTGTATCATCAATTCTGTACAAATGGGTACCCTAAACGTTTCGTCCAATGATGCCTTTGGGGAAAAAGAAAACCGAAGGATGAAGAGAAGAAAACGAAACGCTTACTACCATACATACGTGCGATATCAGAAGCCGTCGATAGCATCCTTCGTCCTCTGAGTGTTACCATTGCCCATATACCTACAACAACACTGCGGGCAATCTTGTTCAACGGAAAGGACCATGTGAAACCACACTACCAATCAGGGGTGGTGTATACAATTCCGTGCCCAGACTGTGACCAAAGTTAAGTATGAGAGACAGGCAAACAACTGTGCACTCGCCTACATAACCCTAAAGTAGTGGCAAAGGCAAAGAGGAACGGGGAACATCTGGTCCTTGAAGCGCTGCTTTCAATCAACTAATTCAATCGACACGTGGAAATCGATAAACATTACGCAACGATTGCACAACCAATAAGGAACGCGGGCTTGGTGGACAAAAAAGCGCAACGCAAACCACAGGGCGAGGTAGAAGGGGACTCAATTCATTCACACATAATATCGTTTGATAGCGAATTCTAGGCTAGATTGAAACGTCACAATAAATACTATCAATCAGTGCTCGCCTTCTCCTTCTCCTTATATATATATATATATACGTCTTTCCCCTTATTAGTCAGTTATTTGATTAGTGAAAACATAAGTACAATGTTCGGAATTGGCAACTTGCAACATGAACTCAACACATTCTAAAGACTTCGAAACAAGGGCAAGCATTTTCACCTTTGCGAGTGCATGTGGCAAAACTCTTTCAAGGTGTTGGTAGCACAGGGTGCATCAAGTGAACACAACTGTGATAACTCAAGCCAATAGGTATCACTTTAAAATACTCCAGTGTCTAGGTTCTAATTCCGAAGTAATCGGTGATTGTGTTAAATGATGTTTTCTAGAACGCCGAATGCAGATGTAAGCTATTTCTAGGGGTTTTCAGTGGTGAGTGACATAAGGAATGTGAACTAGGAAATTCACCTTTGGTGAAACAAAACACTTGACAAGTTTTACCACCTATTGCTTTTCGGAGCAGGTATTACCCCACCGGGTGAAATCAGACCACCGAATTCACGGTGCTGTGCACTGTATTTCGATTATCATTGGTAAATTAATCTCACGCAATCAAACAACAAGATATTGCATGCTGCAACTTCTTGGATGTGATATTTTACAAGGGCGTGGTTAAACTTTCAATGATTTCGTGGCCTGTGCATCGGGCGGTGGTGGCCCGGTGGTAACGTCACCAAATTATCACCCTGTGGATGTGTGTTCAAAACCCACCACCACCGCCTGACCTTTCCCATTGTTAGTTGAATGGCAGCCCTTTGATTGGTCGCTTCCCCCTTCCAGAAAATTGTATCTTGTATTGTATTGTATTGTATTGTATCTGTATTAAATAAAAGGAAATAAAATAAAAAGATGTTATGATCTGGTTCTTAAATAATTGAGCAGAAATGATTTGAATAAAAAGTTCACTGCCCAAATTAACCGGAACCATTGCCGTTGTGTTTAAAAAATGCTCTCATATAGTCTTTGTATTGACCAAAATTAATCCTATTCCACTAGTCAGATGCCCGATACAAACGTGTCCTGTCAATGAGATAAACGGTTCAGTGTAGAACGAATGTAATCAAAAAACAAAACTGAAGCGATTGTGATTTGTGCTCGCCAATTCTTTTGTCCGACATGCGGCGAATCACATTGACAAAGTGATGAATCATGGTCATTTTCACTAACTCAACAGACAGATTTATGGGTTTACGTCATGCAGATCATCATCGGACAAAAGTGTATTTTCATTCATCAACGATTGTCTCTGCAAGCTACCCTTAAACCGTTCTGTATATTCAACATTCTTCAGCCAGGCCAGGTCTATCATCGCTATAGCATGAAAAAAATGCATGAGTGGAAAGATGAACGAAACAGCACTCACTGAATGCTTGAATAACTGTCAGAAAATTGTCAAGGTAATTTATGAATTGAATGTTGTAGGTATGAAGCCCCTAAGCACAATTTCACAATTTCCAACTCCTACGTGGTCAATCGTTTATTTTCGCGCTTGTTTGTTCTCTCCTGAGCGAATCCGGTTTAAACAGAATATCTGTTGCTTTTTTCCCAGTTAAAGTGGCCGGTTTTCCCTTCAAGAAATTGAGCGGCTTGAAATCTTTGCATGTTTTCCGAAAAACTCAGACTTGACGCTTACAGTCGAAGTAAATGTGCGTTTTAGCCGTCTATTAAACCCATAATGTCTTCCTAATTCAATTTGTGCTACGGGGGACGAAACAATAAACCAACTTTATCTTGTCATTTACGTCGTAGACCATCCATTCGACAGAAACCTCGCCTTCCACAAGCAAAAGTAGTAAGCAAATCGGTAATTTGTGGAGATTTGTGTAGTCAGCCCGTTTCCGAGATCCTGAGGACTCCTTGGGTAAACACCAATCTGACTTTAGTGGTTTCACAAAACGGACCCGCCGTCTGTTGGTAACCTATCTTCAAAATGAGTCATAACGGAAGACACTGAGGATACTAAACCGCAACTGTGCTGTTTTTTCTTGCAAGAATTTGGTCCGTATCAGAAAATCCGGGTCACATAAAGTCACGTAAACGCTTAATGTGCCAAAAGATGCATGTTTAGCTACTTTCTAGCATGAAAACAACAAATAAAAAATGCTAAAAGTGCCATATGATTAGACTGATGACAGAATGTGCGCAATATTTGAATCAGCTTGGTCGCCATTGTTTACATATCTGTCGAGGACTGATATGCATGAGGATAAAAAGAAATTCAGAGAGCTGTGATAGGATCAAAGGGAATGAACAGAAATACTTAATTTGTTCAATAAGAATATCATTTTGTGTGGGAACTTGAGAAATATACTTGAATACCTAGATAGCACAGGGTGAACAAAACACTCACTGTGAATCACACTTTAGATATTCTAAAACCAAATCACCAAACAGCATTGGCGAGATGTATGGCCTGTTTGCTAACATGCAGACAGAAACGAAATGTTTGACAAGGTGGACTCGCGTGGAACACAAATTGCGACATAAAAGGATAGTTTTATAATATTCACGAATGTGATGCAATCGTGTTTGAATCATGTACTGTTGAGGTTAGGCGAAAATGTATTAAAGGAAAAATAATACCGAGTTATTTGAGAAACGACCAGGGAGCTCTGAGAATTTTGAATGCAAACTACCTTGGGCTTGAGAAAAAACGTCAGATATGTGCACAAAAACCTGATAAGAGTTTGATAAGGTTTAGTTGTTAAGGTGGATGGAATCCACAATTACATTGTCTACATATTTCCTAACCAAAAAGACATGGATTATTCACTGACATGATTTATACATGTGAGAGAAGGGGAAATAGCGACAAGGAAAAGTTACCATGGATACTTTTCCATGGAGCTGTGCAAATTGTTTTCCGACCGTACAATATTCAGATAGTGAACGAACGAGGGATGAATTAGCTCCCGGCTGAAGAGAATAAAGAGAATATAAGTTGTAATTTTGAAAACACAGCGATTTCGGTACAGGTGAAAATAAACCGACGTTTCGGTTACCGTGATTAACCTATATCAAGGCGATTTTACAATCGATTGTAAAATCGCTTTGATAAAGGTTATTTATATAAAACATATCGCATGGCGCATCGATTTTTCGATACACTCCGAACGTTGTTCGGATCTGACACTTAGAATAACGAAAGGGTTGGCTTTTCCCATCTTACAAAAGGTATTTTTAGTTCACGATCCGGGCCTTGAGATCTCTCTTTATTGTCTGAGAAGCGAAACGATGCAATGCGATGGAATGACATTTTGCAGGAAAGTGGTTTGATTTACTTCAAAGAAATATCTGTTGAGTAATCAAAGAGTGGTAGTGAACCGGAGCACAGTTTCCATATTCCATATGTACCAAGGCATGTCATTGGTTTCTTCCTCCTGGAGACATGAAACGGACCACATTCTTTCACATGGAAAAGTGAATAAATGAAAAAAGCCCTCGTTTAAGCTTCTACTACTTCTACTTCCTATCCTCTTCCTTAGAACCGCTCCCTTGCCTACTATTTTCTTCTGTTGCTTCTTGGTCTAAATGCAATGCTCGTTTTCGATACTNTTGTTTCAATTTAAGAGGGTACTTGCTAATGAATTAAACCGGAGGAGATTTTTCATGGTTCACGCTACAGAGTCATTGTAACACCATCATTGTCCCGGCCGAAACTCCTCTGGCGTTCTACCTACCTCAATCACAGGCCGAGATCTCCAATCCCGATCACTCGCAATAAAACAGCGTCANTTGTAATAATTGTCTAAAACAATACTGCGTTCAGCAAAATCAACTGAACAGTGATGGGGATAAACTAGTGCAGTACCAGTGTAAGTAAAAACAATAACAATGATGTCCCATATCAGTAGCTAGTCTCTGTCACTGCGGGGTGTGAGGGTATGAATGTAGTGACAGACCTAACCTTGAACAATGATAAGCGTCTCTGACTTTTTTACGAAGTGATGCTCTAAAGTTTTGATGCGCCGTAACTTCAGCGTCTTAGTGCGTCTTACACAAATCTGGAATGACTCTGACACATCAGAATAGAAGAACAACGCACGTGAATGGAATAAAATTTATTTTCATTTAGGTTACCTAATTTCGACTTTATTGGATTTACATTCAAATATTGGTTGGAGCCTAAACATTAAATTCATTGATCTATACATGGACTTTGATGCATGTCTCAGTGAAAATTAGATAGAAAGATAAAAGATAAAAAAATACTGGTCTGAAATACTGAGTCCATCTAAATGACTTGTTGTCTCAGTTCCAAGTGGTTGGAGTATCCCTAACAATTCTGATGTTACCAATCTACTTGTGCACTCTAAATCCTTTTACTTGTCTCACGAACTTCCCACTTTTCAGCATGATCAATGACTGAGGATACTGATGATAACTATACATGGCAATTGGGTTTCTCGGACGCAATGCTCTCATCCAAACGATAAAGCATAGTTGTACAGTGATCATGCAGTAGTTTGGCTCAGTGAGAACCACTTATCCGAAAAGTGATTGGCCACAGAAAGTTTTACTGCCTAACTGGCTAAGACCATTGATACGGGCCGCGTGTACGGGCGAGGTTGGTGAGAGCAAGGTATGAGGAGTGGGTATCGATCGATAGGTACATGAGGTCCAAATGGGCGTGACAGGAGCAGGGGCTGAGCACGTGTCCCTGTCCCTGTGCCTGTCCGCGTTAACGAACACCAGCCCCACATGATTCATCGAAGTTTCGTTCTATCTGCAGTACTTTTTTCGCTTTAAATCAATTGGAGGAACATCCCTGTGGTATATATGTATAATGTTACAAAAACATTTCATAGATTTCGTCACATTTCCAGTGAATAGCTTTTCCTCCAGATTGTTCGACAGTCTAGTGTCTGTTCAGCCAAACCAGACTGTGACTCAAAACACTCAAAGCACTGATTCGGTTATTCTGCCTAAGATGGGATGACATGCAAGCAGAAGAGAGAATTTTTGAAATAACAGCTTGTGACTAAATACATTTTTTCATGGATGGTTCATGTGAACTCATCGAGCAGCAGGGTTAGTGTGTGAACACAAACCTGACCAATTGTGATTTCTTCTGTAGCTGGGAGTGAATATATTCGACCAATGTCGCCACGCACTGAAGTTACTGGCTATTAACTGTGTACTTCAATCGTAAGGATTGTGATTGATACTTCCGGAATCAAGTCCCGGCAGGGATACAGATTAGTGGTTATTGCGGATAAGTTACACCCCGAACGAAAATGCTACTCCCATACTCTTTTTCAATCCATAAAGAAAATAGTTTTATAAATAAGTTACTTTATTTATACATTAAAAGATAGATGCATATGATAACGTGTCAGTGAAAATCATATTCGGTGCTATCGACTTTACTCACATTGTATAACGGTTGATGCGCGGATGGCTAAAACCGTAAGTGAACAACACGCATTGATTCAAAATGAGTAATTTTTCACGTTTCGTGATCTGTTTAACTCAGACGTTCCTGAATCGTGTAGGGAATATGCGCTTATTCAACCTCATATCTTGGTCAAGTCGAACTGACAGTAAGACACTTTTGCCGTATGGGGAATGGATTCTCGCCATTGCTCTCCCTAATAACCCCCAAATCGGTTGAATAAATTGTCACAAACATCCAACTTTCTTTATGCTTTGCTACATCTTTTTAATAAATCACCCCATCAAAATCGTTTGGACTGGAGAGAAGTTTTGCGAAAGGACTGAGCATTTTTTTAATTGGGTTTCCGCTTTGCGTGAACAATGGCGATCGATTGGTAATGTTTTTGTCTAACATGAAATACGAACACCGGCAAATTACAGAGCATATTGAACTGTAAACTTTTAGCCCTCAGAGTGTCAAAAACAAACCTTGGCTTTGTCAAAATCAAAGTGCACCCTGCGGGGATCAAAATTATTTGGGCCGTTTTGAAACTTTTCGCCCCTTAGACTAACTGTGGTGCAGTTTGGATGCAACTGCATCGAACACTGCGCACGTACTCACCTACCGCATCACAAGACTATTTCATTATTCGTGACTTCTCTCTTGGTATATATATATATGTTTATATATATGTATATATATACCTGATAAAGAGGAAGATAAAAGGAATTTGATACACTTTTAACGAAGCAAGGAGTGCGCCACTGATGGCTGAGATAAGTCGCTTAAAACTTAACCTTTTCCGTTCAACCTCAAACTCGAAACAGGATCTCATCTGAATTTTTTCACTGGGATACATTTCCTTCTAAGGTCAAAAAATATGGGCAAATTGACGAACAGGATTTTCACAGCACACACACACGCCCCGATGGAGCGGTGTGCCGGAAAATAGTCTTGTTTTCTATCCTCTCTCGGCAAAGCAACCATTCATCCGTTACTGTTGGCGCTGACCTTGAATTAGGGCACAGGACCACTGCAGATGATCTGTTTACCACACATGGCATCACATGATGCGACTGCTTCAAAATCGATTTTGGTCAAGGTGATTCAATGAGCGCAACCGGTGCGCGCAAAGATGAAGGAGAGGGGATGGAAAAAGGTGTGTGTGGGTGCGTGCGTGCGTGCGACTCACTTTAGATGGAAGCTGAATAAACACGAAATGCTGAGAATGACCACTACGACTCAAATCCCCACCGCGTGCATATCAAATGATTATGCATAAAACGGAACATATTAGATACAGATGTATGAACCTTCCCTTTTTATTCAATTCATTGTATGGGTTGTTGGAACGGTAAACTGGATAAACTAGTGATTTTGAGCATATTGGAGCAAGTTAGACGCGATTTTAAACAATAATGTAGGTCGATATAATGATTATTTGATTTTAGAGCTAACTTCCAAAAAGTGAACAGCAAGCTATCTTTACAGCTCACGAGCTTATTGCACAATTTGAAATCAACGCCAACCTCATAATAACCTTAACTTCTCATCCAGTTGTAGAACATATTTAACGATTATGCCAGAGAAACAAAAACCTAATTCGTTTTGTCATTTTCACTGCTGCAGTTTATTTGGAAACGATTCTTGTAGGTCTCGATAAGCACCATGTTAAAATTAAATCATAATTTGTAAAAGGAATTTTTAACAATTAGTAGGATCCTCTTTCGTTGAATCACGAGGTAATGATCCAAGCATTTCAAAGAGCACCAGCTATGGTGGATGACAGTCTTTCGAGGACTATAATGTCAAGCTCGATAATTGCCCACTTTCTAAAAACAAGACACTCGATTAAAGTGGAGAATACATTTGCGGTATTACACAGGGTCCTACCCGAGTGAGCGAGGACGATCAGGTTTCGAACAATAACTATGTCCGAAGCTATGGCCCTATGGCTGTTGGACCTGAATTCTGAATGTAAGCCCTTGAAATTCCATGATCAAAGTTCGGTTACACCACTCGTAAATGGGTTGCCAGTTGGCACGGGCACTTCATGGGTAGCACGTGAATAACACACCTATGCACGCGCACCCACAGTGAGACTTAAATGACACTTTATTCCCTTTATTCGATTAACAGACTGTCTGACCGACCAAATGACTGGGCTCACCAATTTCCTTCGCACACGATTTATTGAATAAATGAAATTATAATGGTTTGAAAACTAACTCTTTGCGAACATTTGTTCGCTTTGTTTTGCATATCACTCATGCACTGAGCAATAGTTTGGAAACTCGTAGAATTTAAAAGCAGTGGTCCCAATATTACATCTGGACATGATATTCCTATATCTCTACGGTTATATTCTTCCTTGACACACTACTGTGTAATGAATAGCTGATGGACCAAGTCACATTATCGTGAAGACCTAGTGATCACCGATGATAACCGACTACCTGAACCCCGGGACCTACAGTGGCGAACCGCATAAGGTCCCATTTCCGTGCATACATTGCGTGGGAATGAATTAAAGAAGTCATTGAAATTTCAACATTGAAATGTTATCAATGAAAATTCCTGATCTTGGTTGATGTCGTTTCAGGAATGAGAGCAGTGATTGCTAGCGCTCGGACTGCGAGGTAAGTGCCTTGAGCATTATTCAGCACACGCTGTATTGATGTGTATAGAATCACGTTACTCACGAGTAGTCCTTTTACTATAATAGAAAATTTATGAAACGAAATAAAAGTTATTCACGAAAATTGTCAACAGGTTAGAGTGATTTAAAATTATTAAAAAGGAAGGAATCACCCGAATAACCTTCGGTTGGATGAACCGCACAAAGCCTTATATAATCTAAAAAAAACGAATGATCTGTATGTTAATTCACTCGATGATCTTAGTGAGTGCGTGCACTCAGAAGAGAAAATGCTTCGAGTGGGTACTGAAACCGCAGACAGTATTCAGTTTACCTTTAATGCAAAAACCCTGAGGACACCGGGTGTAAGAATTCGCATTGTAAAACCGTCACACAAAATTCCAGCTTGTTGGAAAACAGTCACAACATCGGGATTGGGGAAGTAGTTAGTCTTTTGACCGAATGCGAGACTAGACAAATGGCCTTGGGTGCTTGCAGTTGTGAGCTCTATATGCAGACTTCGACTAGGCAATTGATAAATGACTATAGTTATTTTGAGACCCCAAATCACTCGTGGACTATTCTCAGATAGAAAGCAAACGTTAGGCCAAAAGAATACTTGGAATATAGTTCTCACCTACATAAATGCTTCAGATTTCTAGACTAAGTGAATCGACACCGAGGGGATTTCGAAAGTTAATTTCATAGTCGAACTTTGTAAATTTTATACACCATTTGAGGTTCATCTTTGAATTTGGTCTTATGAGACCACTAAATTCTTTTTTTGTTGAACTATCCAGATAAGTCATTACGACAGATGAAAACACACACGTCTTTTTCGTCAAAAGGCGGAGGTTTTAGGCATTTACGGTCTATCTGTGGAAAACAAAGATTGACACATCGCATCAGTCAGGTTTGAAATTGTAATAACGCAATACATATTACATTCCGACGCAACATTCTATAGACTTAATCTTCAAGCCCGATCCCTAGTTCAACCACTGAGTTTTCCTTTCGGTAAGAGTTAGACTCAATTTTCGCCCTCACTGTAGCTCATCAGTAGTGTGTATCCACAGTCCTGTCATGGATTGGAACTTTGACCTTGTTGCATGTGCTGAACAAATCATCCCCTGGTTGCCCAGAACTGCCAATTCAAGATTGTTTAGTTTTTCTCAGAGATGGTTAGTTAGCTGTTAGCCTGACAGTTCAGAAAGGATAACGAACGGGATAAAAACACACAGCTCAATCACGTCTTCGTAGCAGGTGCGATAATTATCCCACACCACTATTTACGAGTAATTGGGAGTTGAGAATGAGAAGTAAAGATCAATCAATGATAGTGGGTGAAATAAATACAGTCAACGAAGATGTGTGATAGGAGGTTAACAATGAATTCTTATGGCACCGAAATTGCTAGAGTGAATAAAAGTAAGCCTCTCTAGACACTATCAGCCGCAGGACTAATCTGGAACAGCATTTTCTGAGATTTGCATTCCATATCGAACAAGGCCAAAACAAAATGAACCGATGACGTGAGGGCACAAGGGACGAATCTGGCAAGCCGTTGTTCTCAGTTTATGAAAACGGTCAATGGTTCTCATTTACCATTGGAAGACCACTCCAAATACAATCACACTGGCTGTCCACATCTTGTCCTAAATGACTATCATCGACAACGTGTTGCGACTGACGTGCGGTTGATCAAATTGTGCGCCCCCGGTTTAATCGGAATCTCTCTGTGAAATCTCGTCGTACATCGTAGAGTCTACGTTCATTCGACTCAATTCTGTGAGCTCTATCTTGTGATATCATTCCATTGGAAGTAAATTGCTCATATCTCTCCATTGAGCAGTTTTTATGTTTTCCTCGAAGCTCTGGGATTTACTCACGCGTGCAAAATTGTGCAATTTCGTTCGCTGTGTCAACATTGTGCTATCACTCGATAGGAAATTTAACAACCTTTCCTGATCGAGCCTTCTAAGTACAACTTCAAGCATTCTACGGATATATTTGTGCTGTTCAGTGCAATCATTGCTGCCATCCGCAGTCGCACTTGTGTCTGTTNCCGATCGATACTCCCAACGTGACGTTTGCCATTGCTCCATGTACTTGTGACCTCCACTGATCCGGAAGAAGAGGAGACCGAGACAAATTCTCTCGCTTCACGTGACCTTTTCATACTTCGTCAGCCTCGCGTCAACAAGTGCCACATCGGGTGTTTCGACGGCATCGGATGTATGCGGCCTACGGAGTTGTAAGAAAGACGTCAAAACGGGGATATTTTGCACACACTGCCTGAAACACTTTCACATTTCATGTGCCAAACTCTTGGAAAAACAGGCAAAACAGTTAGCCACCCATCCAGAACGTATATGGTTCTGTGCAGAATGTGCGGAAATCCCGATTGTAAAATCACCACTTTTATCACACACAAGTACGAAAAGCTATTGTCAGTAGCGGAAGAAAGAGCGAATTCAAAAATCGCCACACTCGAGGCAAAAATAGCGGACTTTAATTCCCGGATCACACCAGATAGCCCGATCCGGAAACCCAGCAAACGACCAAAATGCTCAACACAAGTAGTTACCCCTCGGTAGGGGACGCACGCAGCTGAACCGGGTTCGACGACAGAAGCAACACTAGAAGCACCTGCTACCTCGGAGCCCACACACATCCAGTGGCCTCCCTTATCTGCTTCTCCAAAGAAAACAGCTCTGCCTGCAAAAAAGTAAGACGTGACTAATAGTTCCTTGACTGTGATCTGCACAAATGTTCCTGAGCCCACGGCATTGTCACTGAGAGAAAGACGAGACGAAGATCTGAGGTGCTGGGAGGCTCTGTGTACGCAAATGGGGATCAGCGCGCCCCCCTGACAGACTTCCTGTTCCTTCCCGAAACTGGCAAATCTGTCCCAGAAAACTATTCTCCCAAAAAGCTTCCCTTAGCCGACCACGATACGGTGGACTCAACTAACCCCCTGCTCCCCAAAGAGTTTCTGCTCCGCCACCAACTGCATTGTTTCTACACTAACTCCCAAGGTTTCCTCAGCAAATTTTCAGAGGTAGAACTGCGTTGCCAAACCGGTCAATGGGACATTACTGCAGTCACCGAAACCTGGCTGACAACTGACATTCTGGACTCAGAGTTAAGCTTACCCGGCACAACTCTGCCCAGACGCGATCGACCTACAAGGGGTGGTGGGGTGGTACTCAACTTTAGCAGCAAACTACAATGCAAAGTAATTGATTATCCTGCTGCGGTTTTTGACTCACTATGGTGCAAAGTGCGAATGTCGCAGCGCGATATCGGCTTGATCGGTGTGGTGTACCGCTTCCCCTCATCCACAGACTCAGCCAATGAGACACTACTGCAAACCACGTATCACATACTGTCACTGAAGTTCACACATGTTCTCATTATGGGTGACTTCAATTGTCCTAACCCAGCTAAATCAGCGACTTCTCTACAACCAATTGAGAAGAAACTTGCAAAACCTATGGAATCCTATCCACTTTACAATATTGTGAAGGAGCCCACGAGGTTTGGAGCTAACCAGTCACCATCGGTTTTGGACCTGGTGTTAGCTAACGAGGAACTGATGGTGGAGACGATTTCCACTGCAACTCCATTAGGGGGTAGTGATCATGCTGTGCTGACGTTTGACTACATTTGCTATGCTTCCGTACGGCAAAATTCTACGGTTAGCTCCTGTATGTCTGTTGACTACACTAAACTTCAAATTTTGGCGAGAGATTTCCAATGGAAATTTCCCAAAGAGCAGTGTGATTTCCTAATATCCTGAATTTACAAACCACCTGACGGAAATGGTGAAAGTGTAGTGGCTTGAGACCAACAGTGTAACATGCTCGAGAGTGTTACCATCTTTGGTCTGCCTGTTCCGCATG
>UZAN01057638.1:0-12667 GCA_900618425.1 Echinostoma caproni
TTGGTACCTTCGGTGTGGATCCGCTCAAAGGCTCTTCAGTCCTTGGTACGCAAAGAACTACGTCTTTGGTTTGGTGGCCGCTTACATTATTCTTCCATCTTACTGGGTGAATCACCCTGATCGGTCTATTGGAGGGGAATATTATACGCCCCTGAGTAATATGCTCGATCCTTGAAGCTCGTGATAGTAGCAGATCTCTTATGTTAATGTTTGGAAACACCAGTAACAGAGGCCTTGGACCACGTGAGTTTTCCCCTTTCCCTAGGCCAATTCTGTGGCACTTGATATATGGGAAGCTGGGGGGCAACCCTGCCAGCCTAAAAATATTTCGCACTTGGTGATGCTCAGCTTCTCGCCTCGGCTTCGCCATGTTAATAACTGGCTCCACGCAATTATGCAGGAGCAAGTTCCTAGTTCTTCCCAGCGACACTTCACTGCTCTTTTTCAGTAGCTTAAGTTCTCTCTCTAACTGCTCAATCCTTTTTACCATTTTCCGGTAGTTCGGCTGTCCCTCAGGTTTAACCACAGACTTCTTAGCCTGTAAAGGCCTCATAGTATGTTTTCTAACTTCCTTGTTTCGGTTTCTTGCTTTTTTATTTCTGCACTTTCACTTAGGGATGACGGTTTCTCTTTGTTATCCTTATTCATGGGAGCCAGTGATGCCTTCAGGATTCTCCTGAACTCCTCGGCTAGTGTTGCGCAGTGTTTGCACACCCACTTAAAGGACTTGTGCTCCATGTGGAGCTAATAATCCTTTTTGCTCATTTGAGAGCATCATTGGTGGTACCACACTCCACAGCCGTCGCACTGAATCCCCTCGGCGACATACTCTGCACAACAATTGGCCCCACACGCGTTGGAACCTTCCGATTGTGCCATTCCAAGTTAATCAAAAAATGTTCATATACACCGTCCTCTAACTATGGAAAAGTTGACACAGGTGATACCAAAAACGTGAAAAATACGCTTTGCCAAACTCAACAATAAAATGCTTTAGGGCAGCGAGCCACCAAAGTGCACGCGGAAAAATTGCCTTGCAATAAGTTTGTGATCTTTGACAAATCGCAAACGACACTGGTAAACGTAAAACTACTTCAAGAGTTATTTGAGTGAAATATCTACTGATATTTCACTAGTACCGGACAAAAAGCGTAAACGAGATAGAGCGCAGTGGAAATTCAAACCGGGCGCTAACGTACCGCAAGGTCAAGTTGTGAAGTCTTGGAATCCATAAATATTACACAGGTGAGAGGCCAGAACAAATTGTCTAATGTTTCTTATCCTGCGTCACGGTTAGCCGTGTGCGGTCAAGGCTCTACAGCGCATGAGAGTTCCAGACAGTCTTTAGTCTTCAGCATTGAGGGCAGAGGGCAGGGTGCCCATGTAAGCCCCATCACCACTAAGTTGAAGGTCCGATCACAAGCGTTCGTCCCCCCATAGCCCCTTCAGATGCTCATCCAGACCCAGTTGGAAAGCGGATTCTGTCGTGACCCACGCCCCTTGTTCGCCGATGAGGTTAAAGGAGATGAGCCTCTTCCCTACCTTTTCAGCAGGACGCCGTACTAAAGGTAATTCGCAGTGGTGGGTGCACACCTTGTGAGCATACTGCCGGAAGAAATCTGGACGCTCGATTGGCCGTGGCCATCATTAGTCCTGNCCTGACCTGACCTGTATTATACTCCACCACGATCGCTGGAAGGGAATTTCAGAGTGTTAGTGACCTCCGCGAGAGTCAGTAGACTAACGGAAGACCAACTGACTGAAGGCTCCCCAAAGTGAGAGAGTTCACCCGTATGCGGTTCTGTGTCCATAAAGGGAAGTACTGTTGCAGCTCTGGGTCCATATCACCTTTCAGGATCTTCCTGAAACAGATGAGATCTCCCCTGAGGAGCCGATACACAACTGGGAACAGATCAGTAGCCTGTAGACGACCCTCATAGATGGTCCCACTTAGTCCAACAATGAGTCCAGTGGCAGCACGTTGTACATGCTCCAGCTTGGCCAATTGAGTCTTGAGTGTTGAAGTAGTACTCGGGTTCGAGGCCTGCGCCCAATATTCCCGGTTCCGGACTTGTCTTCTTTTCTGAAGTTCACCGACTGTGCAGGGATATGTCGCCGCACCACCATACTCAAGTCTTGTTCTGACATGGAAAGCGTACATTAGTCGGAAAGCGTCCATTGTGAGCCGAATAGGGCTCAGAATGCTCCATGCGCTGACACAGACCCGATCGGTGTTTTCTTGGGTTTTTGGTGATGACGTAAGCAAAACCCCCAGGTCTCTTTCGCACGCTGTTCTGCGCAATGTTGTTCCCTGGAAGTTGTAGACTACCTCTGGGTCAGCACGCCCCAATTGCAGGTGAGCACACTTTGCTGTGTTGACTGGAAGAGGCCAGGTATCCGTCCACTGAGCCAGGTTGTTTAAATCCGCTTGAAGAGAACTTCGATCATTTGGATCTTTGATTGTACGCCAGAATTTGATGCCATTCGCATACCTGAAGGATGGGCTGCACAGTTGACCGGACAGGTTGTTCGCATAAACCACGAAGAGCAATGGATCAAGAACCGAGCCTTGGGGGACCGCAGTGGGAGCGGAATACCACGATTTGCCAACACGGACGCAGAATTTCTGATCGATGAGGAAGTCTCGCAGCCAATTCAGCATGATCACACCTAATAATAATATCCATGGTTATTTCTCGGATTGCAACGAGAGACGTGCATGTAATGCACGATCAGGGCAGGCAAGTTATTACAGCAAAAATTGTTTCATATAATACACAATAAGATCTGGAAACATGGTCATGATGTTTGTGAAAACGAAGTAAAGTGCTGAATTGTTGAGTGGAATATGTAGCGCAACCCACTTTCAACTTCAAGGTTACCAGCAAACTCAGAGTGAGGTAACTGGGAACCATTCTACGGCGCCATTATTTGTGTTGGCGCCCTGCTTGGCGTCTCTATTGTTCCTCACGTAACATAAGAAATTGTGCTTGGCGGGCATTCGAAATAATCAGGATTATATTACCTACGGTAAAACAGCAATATTTCGTCAAGGATGCCTCATTGGATTAATTTATTAGTTTCTAAGTAATTTTACGCATACAGGAATACTTATCTTACAACGCAAGTTACAGTCTATACTGTATTTCTTACGGAAAATAATAACCAAACCTTAAATTCTACCGTCTGTGACTGGAAATGGACTTAGACGACCGTACTTAATTGTGAATATCGTTATAGCTGTAGCTTCTTCCGTTCCAAACCCGGAATTAATATGCCCAACGGTAGAAATGAACGTCAAGGAAAATGGGAATCAAAATGCGGCGGTCGGTCACGTGTTCCATCTCGATCATCGACTCAGGCAGTGCACGCACAGGTATTTTTCCTCGTTGTTGAATCCAGCGCATTTGAAATGGGCCCATCGTTGACAACCGGCACATTGAACTCATTGAATTTCCTCGTCCAAGTCCACTTGTGGCTCATCAAGGCGACATACACTGCAAACTTGGTTGTAGATTGAAGACGTTGGTTCCTGAAGACGTCGTCTGGCCTCCAATTTGAAAATACGTGAAGTTAAGGTGCGCATGCGACGAAAGTCTGACTCCTGCACAGGGTCACCTATGAACACCAACTCCTCCTCATCCATTGACCTTGCTTCCAAAACAGGTTTTCGTTTGGAAACTGTGTTCCGGACTACAGTAGTACTGGGTTGATGACTTGTGTATGCTACTGATGAAAGTATTCCCGCGTTTGTCTGAGGAGTCTTCTGTTTCCCAGGGTACTTGAAGTCTGCGAACAATTTGTCCAAATCAGTGTCTCGATTAAACGGTACACCGTATGACATTCCCGGTCGGCAGCATAACAGTTGAATGTCAGGTCACCTACCCAGGATCTGTGGTAGCATTTCCATTTGCGAACTGAAACTCTCGTGGTTCTTATCCCAAAAATAAGACATGGCGACGTTGAGATCGCTACATATATATTCCCCAGCTTTTAGTTTCTTCGCAGCCGACCTTATTGGTACTCTCGGAGGAGCTTTCTGAACATCAGCAACGGGTTTTGTAACCACTACAATACTTCAGTCTCCGTGGACCCATCTGTCTACATTAATGTCCTTCAAGTCACTGCCGATGGCATGCATCCCATTCAGTATGTGCAAGCATGGCAACGACCACTGTGCACTGAATGAACAGTTGCACATATAATCTGCCGTTAAATTTACTTTACGAACATGATTCTTTTTGTTAGTAACTAACCAACAACCACTGCCTTAACTAATGCTTACAACTTTTTCGGAATGGTTCACCCGAAATCAGTCAGACGTTGGAGTATTGACTGGGTCCAACGTTCACCTTTTGGGGCAACATATAAACTCATTATATCCTTACTGCGACGTTGTCTAAATGTTTCTTCCAAGGATGCTACTCTTTGTAGCACATTTGAAAAGACATTTTCCAATGATGAACTAATGCTGAGACCAGCTTTTAAGTGCCAATTTTCGGTTTCAACCCTATTTGTTGTAAAAAAACGATTGAGAGCTTATCCCTGCCCAGTTAGCCTTATAAGGCAACCGAGCTCTGTTAAGGTAACCCATTGCTTCTGGGCAGCGACCTTCTATGGCAGACCTAAATCCTTCAAACTTCTGTTAACTTGTAGCGAACACCATATTCCGCATCCAATGGAATATGCAAAGCTTGTCACTAGGTACCGTTCCACTAATCTGATTGCAGCGTTGCTCAATATCCTTAATGATATGGAACCTACAAAATATAACTGATACTTTCGGAAATTGTATTCGGAACGCTTTGCACTGAGCTAAGCTCCGATCAACCACAATAGTCTTAACACGACGTTTTTCTGGAGGAACACTTGTCATGTACTCAAGCACAGTTTGGTAGCTAATACCACTCTCATTTGGAAGAATCGCATAGAAGAAACTACGCCCTAACCCGCAATGGTCCACTAGCATGGCATGCCACATTACATAACCACCACAATTAAATTGGTGGGTCGCGTCCGCCAAAATGACGTCGGTGAGACGCCTAGCCAGTTCCATAACTACATTTGGAACGAAGAATACGTAACGAATTACATTATCCCGAAGCCGGATTCTTAAGGCACCTTCAGAAAGCAACAAGTCACGAACGCGAACGGCGTCGGTTCGTCTATCCGTCGTTGACCGTCGTTGACGGATCGATCTGAAGTCTTCACAAGTGAGTCTACGACCAAAACGCGTCAGAGCGAACTCACGAAGCTCCCTAGTTATCTAAAAACTATCCATCGCATGGAACACCTCAGCCTCTTGGCCGGGTGTTAGACGCCTATTTTGCACGTACATCGACGGATTTAAAACCTGGAACTTATGACAATGCTTCATAGACTACTTAACAAGAGAATAGACCCCGTCTACAATGCGCACCGTAACTTGAGCTTCACAGCTTCTGCGGCGGTGCGGCTGCAGGAGCTGCTTCTATAAGTGGAGTGGAAGTGAGATCTGCATAAGGAGGGCCACTTTCACAACAGTAGCTGACGTTATTGGGGTTAGAGATTTTTTGGAAGTAAAGATTCTTCTTCCTTGGAGGGAATGATCAAGCACTTGCTGCACACGATCTTCAGAAATAAAGAGAGGGATTTCTCTAGCCATTTGTGTTTGTCTGCGTTGATTTGGGTGCATTTCGGGTGCAGCCCCCCATCATAACCATCACAGTGGAGTGCTTTAGCCCTGGGGCCTACTATCCTGTAGCAGGATACACACGTGTTCTTGGGAGCATTTCTGATTGAATAGATAAAGCTGAATGCAAACAACCATAATAGAATAATCCAGTTTAGCACAAGGTGGGAAAAACCGGTGTACCGCAGTTAAGGGCAGGACAGGTCAAAGGACTTGCGGTAGAGGCAGAATCAGTCCAGTTTCTTTCAGAAGTGAGCTGCCAAAATTATGTTGTTTCGATCGTTGGATAATTAGAGATAATCCGCGACCTGTTTGTACAAGAAGGTAACCTGAAATGGGATAAAAGTAGGGGATGAGAGTGCAGCATCTGCATTCAGCGCGACACGTAAGCAAGTTCAGGAAAAAAATGCGGAACACGAATAACATGAAACGGACCTTGCGGTGAGTTGACGCTACGCTGAAATTTTTGACGTGCTCTCCTAAAGATAGATTGCACATATCACTCTGTTTTGTGCACATTCACACATTTGTTTTTATCACTCCGTAAAAGGGAACTTAGAAATCCAAGCTTCTCACAATCAACGCATCTATAAAGTGTACACCCAATCTCCAAGTTCTTTGATAAATCTGTTCCATTTTAATCTGCAAATTTGATCTAATCTCATGACATTTACTCCACTTCATAGCCAACTTAACCGTGAAGACTAGGATGAGATTACTCTTCCCGTGCGGCATAATCTCTTAGACATGAATGCCGACACCTTTGGAATGTGTCTAGACGATACCATAACTCCCCCAACTCCCCCTTTGCACAAGAACGCGCAGCAAAGTCACAAGCGGAAGAGATAGCATACATAAAGGCTCATATCTTACGGCTCGAACAAAAGCTCTCGGAGCTTAGGTTATTCATCCGAAATGAGCTCCAAACAACAAAAGGCACCTCGCAAGCGATTAAGATATCCAAACAAGATATCTTAGACACAGCCAAAAATCTGATAACTGAAGACCTTGGCGCTAGGAAGGCGATTCTATGGGGCCGTTTTCACAAGGACCAGACCCCCACCCAGAAGACAAAAGCCCTTCTAGGAAAACTCTTTTCCCCGAAAATACTTGCTCCTTGTAGCTCCACATGACTAGTCTCAAAACATAGGAAACGGGTACTGGGACTATTAGTGGGGTCTAAACACTTATTAGGAGTTACAGACTGTATTGCACAAATGAACAAAATTCAGTCCAACGACAAACTGGTGAGAAGAGTTGCACCAGACAAACGAATCTACATAAGGTTACCACCATGTTTCCCTTAGGGCTGGTTGTTTTATTACGACCAAAGTTTCGATTGGACGCTCTTTGTTGGACTAACCGTTGCATTCGGTTATATTGAATTCCCTTTGGCTTTAACGTTCAAGATAATTTTGCTTGATCTGTTGAAGCGTGCAAACGTTTCCTATCAGTCCATATCTATCTGAATTATAATTCAAATCACCCATTTTCCTATGTCCTTTTTATTACCGCAGATATTTTCTGTGAACTTTTGTAACATTTCGCCTGGATAGTGAATCAGACTCACTATCAAAGGATGACTGCCTTATGTATATTTTGATCAATGCCAAAATAGTACAGTAGATTATTTTTGGATCGACTTGGTTCTTGATAATTTGGGCTACGCGTTGCCTGAGATTTGATTATCGCAATCCAAAACGAGCGAAGGTTCATTTGATTGAACGCATATGGACGAGGACTTTTTACTTGTGCCCGGAACGGGACAAGCGCGTTAGTCGTAACAATCACCTTCCGGACAAAATCTCACTCTACATTGCTACATTGGTAACGATGGCACAATCTGGGGTATGACAAATCTGCAGTACAAGCAGCCATGGCCATCGGAGTGGAATCTACCAATAATAATAAATAATGATAAATGTGTATGTCCTTTGGCAGGGGCTGCGCGCACACCTTCAATGTGTGCAACACATCCCAACTTCAGACTGCCAACCAGCAGAAGATCCTTTGGTTCCGGTTAACTAACTTTCTCTCTTTTTCTTGCAACTACCGAAAAGCCTGAAAAAAGCCTTTTGGGGTACTCAATTTTATCAAGCTCTCTTTACCTTCCAATCTTACGTAAGACCACTGCCACATTGTTGCGCTTTGGCTGAACTCAAGCGCAATATCTATGACCGTTTTCTTGGTCTTAGGTCAGCGATACAAAAAACCTATCGGGTTCAAGATCTATACTAATTCAACGCTGTCCAGGATTATCTTGACCGTGTGAGCTGCGGGTGTTCCCGGTTCAAAATTCCCCTAGATTACGGTGCGTTTTCTGCACGCCTCTGTTCCAGACAGCTTATTGGCGGCGTCCAAGGTAATTTGCTTTGAGAACTTAAGGGACTAATTACTGCCTCCAATCGGGGAAGAGAGGCATATGAGAAATGCCTTCAGCTTCACCAGCTTGGCCTCCAGCTGGCTGCTTTTCATCTTTAGAATTAAGATTGCCTCGCTATGTGAGAAAATGATCCTGTTTTATATCACTGGAGAAGTGTTGATTGCAGTGTTGTCGAGACGCAATGGTAGAGTTCCCTCATTCAGAGGTCCATCAGGAATTGAGACCAAATCGTTATTTGCCAGTAGCAATTTAAAAGTAACTTATAGTATAGCGATAGTATAAGAAAAATACGAAAACAGCAGTGAATAGGAAAAACAGTAGAGTACGAAACAGTATTACACAGTAAACTTTGGCCGCTGTTACACTAGAAGCCGCGGCCAGAATGGTGATTGTACTTATTCTTGAATTTTCGCCAATCCTTCCAAACACATGACGGTTTATAGCGACATAACTCTACCTGTGTGTCGCTTCTCCATTGAAATTTCTCATTCGCAAACACCATGAATTATTCATTATCTGTTAATTCGATGCCCGACATATTTGAATTCCGCGTGGTCTGAGAACTCGAGAGATTGTTTGGCTCCCTCTGGGCATCATATTTGGCTCGCTTGCTTGAGTGCCTTTGGCCGCATATTTGAGGTTTGCTTTATTTGGCATTTTGAAATGATTTTGCTAATTCAGTACCGTAGAAGATAACGAATCAATCGTGTGTTTTTCAGGATTCGTGTCCATTTCTTCTACGCGTCACTCAAGTGCGAATTGATTTGATGTAAAGTGATACCAAAGGTGTTAGAAATTGGAATATTAGCAGATTAAGCGGTAGTTTGCCGCAACGTAACCCACTTTCTGATTAAGAAACGACGTCTGCGAGTGAGCACTCAAATATTGCAACCTGACATCAGCTCGTCTGCTACCAACAGAATAGTACAGGTCAGGACAGAGCAACTCACATTAGTTTAACCACTAGGATATCGTCAAACTGATCAAAAAAAGGAATCAAAACTTTTAAGACCCTGGCAATAAACCTGGAAAACTGTACCTCGTTGGTTATACCCGGTGGTATTTGGAGAATTTCAAAAAGCAAACGGTTTTACTACGGCTGCTTTGGGATTGTCGTCCTCTACTACCGTTATCTGGTTGTGTGTGGGAACCCAATAGATGTGACTGAAAACATTTCTGCCGACTAATTCCGATGTGAGATCCATGAGGGGTGATATCGGTTACCTATCTGCCTTTCGGAATATACCAGGGAACCGATAACTACTCCAGATTGAACTGGGTCTCTAGTTTATCGTTTGCCGGAATCCACGATTATACCGTTGTGTTATAAGGAGTTCAGGCTAAATATGATGTATCAAACTGGAGCGACCACGGAAATCAAAGGTAAGATGCGTCTCAAACCTAGGTCTAAGTTCAATTGCCACTGTCCATAGGTTTGGATATGTTTACCGTCGGTTTGAATCTTGACGTGGTCTTGAATTAGTACTCAGGTTTGAGGCTTGCCCCCAATAGTCCTGATTATGTATTTGTCTTCTTTTCTGCAAATTGGTGAACAAGCTGAATTGGAGGTTAATGAAAATGGGAGCTGGCTCCACTATGGTGCTACTGGATTGAGGCTGCATGCATCGGGAAAAATTGCGAGGAGGAAGGGGAGGCTGTGAGAGGTGAAGATAACCGGGACAAGTGAGAGAAAGTACAAATGTCCTCCAAAAGATGAAGGCCAATTGGATCTGGGGAAGGGTAAGCCCAAGATGAGAGTTCGTCAAGGTTTTGAAGACCCTTTTAGAGGAGGATTTCACAATCTATAGTGGCAGTTCATTCTGAGATGACCCTGTGAGTAAAGAAATTGGAGCGAATGAGGTTTCTGGGACGGTGCTTCAAGAGTTTTCTTGGCTGTTCCCGTAAATGTTTCAGGCTACAGTATGTGAAGAAACAGTTAATCAAGCTTGATGAGAAGAGGTTATACAGAAGAAACATATTCCCTTTTATGTCTTATATCTGATAGATATGGATTCAGCCGTTGTCGCCGGATAAGATAGGGGATTTCTGACAATCCATGTACTAGTTTATTGGCTCCTCGTTGCACGTCGCGGTCGCGAATGCGGCCAGAATGTACAATTTGGCTATCATATTCTGAGAGCCGTCGTACTTATGTACCATAGACGATAGGGGTGTTCTCTTTGGTTACACGCATTAAAGAACGTTCAATAAGCTTTAAGATAGAAAAAGCGGATTTACTGGCTTTCTTATTATGGAAGAACACGAAAGGTTGCTATTCACCCAGATACCAAGAATGTTGTGCTGATGCACCTTCTATATTGGGGTGGAAAATTTTACCCAAGAAGGTTGACCAGAAGCGTTCCCAAAGGACAATGGTAAGCTTCAGTCGACTGACCAATTTTCGGCTTGGTCAATTGCTGACTGCAGTTTGGATGCGTCTGCACTGCAGATGATGACATCATCTGCGTACATGATAATCTTTACAAGGAATTGTTTAGGGCAATCATGGTTATAAATCAGAAACAGTACAGAGCCCTGTGGAACTCTTAATGAGACGGTTCAAAGAAAACGACAGTCTGTTTCAGGCAATTGTAGCGAATTGTCAACATAGATGTGTTTTTGTCGGTGAATGTTGTCCCATTGGTGACAGAGAAGGAACAAATACTCAGTCCACGATCGCAAAGGAAAGTCTTCGTCATTGATCAAGAAAAAATTGTTGAGTTTTATTTAACTTGTGTCGAAGAGAACGTAAACTGAAGACTGCAGGACACCAAGTGGTTCACTCGTAGCCTTTTTCTCTCCCCAACATAATGTTTTATTTTCTGCCGGATTTTTCAGGTTGTCTGCGCAAGTTGCCTGATCATAAAATGCTGGCCAGGACAAACCAAACAAAAGACCCAGCTGAAGAAACCCGAGAGGTGTCGGCAGCTTTGAAGAAAAGGCCTTTCCCTCTCCTCCTACACACACCCAACTCATCGCTCCCGTTTTTCTCGATCCGATTAGGACATTGGTCCCAGAAGTTTTAATTTTCTGACGGGTATATTTGTTGGTAGTCTTAGGAAAAAACGAGACAAAAACCTTACAGCGCAATGGCTGTTGGTAGGAGGAATGAGTGGAGTAGAGAAAAGAGCACGGAGAGACCAACACAACGGTTAAAAACAATCTTTTATTCAGATTGTGTCGTTTTAATTGTTTTAGAGGTTTGCGTAATTTCAATGTATTTTTCGAAAAGCCGTATAAATATTAAAAATATGTAAAATTATTAGACGTAAAATCGTAGTTAGGAATCGAGATCAGGTGGCCGACGAACTTCGCGACCACGACCGTCGCGTTTGATCAGTAAAAGCGAGTGCGTTATGGGTTCTCTCTTGGTCTGGAGAGGTGGACCAAGATGAAACTAAGCACGGCATGCCGAATCCCTGGAGTGGGCTGTGGGATCGCGATAAGTGCCGGTGATTATGTCTACGATGAATCAATGACGAGGACAATGATTAACTGTGAATGCAAAAGGAATGAGTTGCGACATTTTGGAGATATTAACTGATAAAGCAAGAGAGTGGAAAATTGATAGGTAAGCATGAATCAGAGACTGAGTTCTGTGTCACACAGTTAAGTGTGCTTGGACAAACAGACTGGATATGCCCAGGCTTACCACGCTTGCTGTACTTGGCATTGCAAAATTTGCTAGTCGGTCAAGAATTTTGCCCATCGCACGATTTACAAGGGTTTCAGTGGCGAATGTGATTTTTTGCAGGTTGGGTGGACGTCGGACTAAGATTAACGGCTCTGATGACATTTTGAACTGCCGCGTCTGTTGAGCTTTAATCACTGAACCACGATAGCGTCTGAAGAATACTTCCGGTTCCTCTCGCACGTATATCCTGATATTGTTCACAGACCACCTGTGCAGCTTGGAGTGTGCAGTTTGGAATCAATAATAACTGCTGCTGTAGCTCAGAACAGTTAATTCCAAAAATCAGTCTATCACAGAGCTAGGTTTGAAGCTGGTCGTTGAAATTACAGCGCGAAACCTGGGTCCGCAGTCGAAGAATGAGGCCTCGGACGGACTGATTATGATCACGAGAAAGGCAATAGAATTTCTTTTGCTCTGCTGCCTCGAAGTTGAATGACTGGAGGTGTTTTAGTATCAGATACTCCAATTCGTCGTACGTTAGTTGTATTGGTGACTCTGCGAGTGCAAAATGTTTAATCAGCGCATAGGCTTCTTTTTAAACTGCAGTGAGAAAATGTGCCGTCTTCCTCTCGGCGTCCAAACTCTTGCAAGTGAGGCAAACAATCTCAAAATACTCCAAATAATCTTCCACGTAACGTAAATTTGAATGAATATCACGAACCTCCCAGTTGCAGGTGTCCATAATGAGATAAAAATTGGCCGTGGCACCCACTATGATGGCGTGGACTTGATATCGGAATTCAAATCACACTAAGCCCTCGCAGTCCAGCCACAACGGAACTAGTAGGCAGTATGAAATAGAACACCAGAATATTCGAAGTCGCAATTGTACAAAAGCAATAGATCATGTTAAGAAACAAGAATGTCCCGTTTATACACAATCACCGCAGTATCCCCGTGCATAGCCCGTACGACGTGC
>UZAN01057639.1:0-12666 GCA_900618425.1 Echinostoma caproni
CCATACAACAAGTAATTCGATTGAATAATCGTATAAACTTCAAGCTACTTCTGAATGCAAAAACCTCTCTTTATGGATTAAAAATTACGTTTTTAATACATTGGAATTAACGAAACGCAATCAACGTATCGTGAGTTTATCAGGACAGGATGTATTCACGAAATGCATACTAGAATAGTTCCAATTTAGACACCGACTAATATGCGGTGACAAGCCTATCTAACCCCAATTGACAAGATGGTAAATAGGTGACCGGAAAATTGCACAAGACATTTTATTGATCAATTTTTCCAAGTGAGATATGAAGAACAACGGGTATAACACATTTTACCAGTACATATANACTAGTACATATACGTAAACAAGAGCGTATTCGTCTATGCCATCTCGTGATGAGTTCAGAGATACGGATGGGTATCTTGCTGTCGTCTTCGTCATCCATCTCACTCTCATTCAGTAAGTATTCAACTTCGTCTGCATCCTCATCAGCCTGAATCTTTAACAGATTGTTTACCTCATTTGTCATTTCACCGGTTGACTGTTCTGCTCCACCTTGATTTTCCGGCCGACTGAGGGCGAGAGCATCACACAGAGCAGTACTCAGAAGAATCCAAACGGCGATCGCGACAACAATTCTGAGCTGTTCGCTCATTTGTATCGGTTACCTATGAGGGCACTCTTATGGTCCCTCGAACTGAATGAAGTAATCGGTATGTGTGCTTCTAGATTATGTATACATTTTCAATACAGGTCCATGATCACGGGATATGATGATTACTTGATGCTTAGGCAGGTCTATGCACACTCATTGGTGAGGAGTGAACATTCGTTTGTATTTGTCGGTGAGAACAGTTTTAAGGAATGTGACTCAAAGTCTGAAGTGTCTCTCACAAGGAACACACAGTGTTTACTCACCAGGTTATGTTTCATTCTTACTGCGTCATTTGAGGCAGTAAAACGGTACAATTCAGTTTGTTCTCAATATTCAAACGGAAAACTCATACAAACAGACAGACAAACATAATTTCGTCCATGAACTTCTTTCTTCTTCCACCCAGCCAACTCTGGTGCGGGCGAAAATGAGAGACGTTTGCAGTTTTATTTTTGAATCCAAGGATAGGAAGTAGAATCAACTGATTTGTTCACATTTACAGTTTTCCTATGGTGGTTCCATCTTCAACGTCAACCACCAAATTTTGATTCTAAATGAAATTTTATGTCGATTGTGGAACCTTCCGTAGCCGCGGTGAGATTCGAACCCAAGCATGGGCGAAACCAATATCTGTACACCCACGCTATACCAGTTGAGCGACGAAACTACAATGAGAGAAAACTGATCCTTTCACATTCCATTTACCGACCAACACACAGAGGCATATGGTATCCACCAGTGAGCATGAAATCTGACTGCCCCGAAAGGTAAATTCGAATGCGAATAGATCAGTGCTATCGGTGTGGCATCGTAGCTCAGCTGGTATGGCGTGGGCGTACAAAGTGTAGCTGGCGTCCATGCGTGGATTCGAATCTCACCGAGGCTATTGAAATTTTCACAATCGACATACAAACTCCAAATCTGCCAAACAACAATCCAAGCGAAATTGTCTCACTGAGTTTCGCGAATCGCAGAAAGAGGGCCAGCAGAATATGGAAGAACATCCGATATTACAGTCACACGGATGCACCAGGATGCATTGAGCCTGTCATATCTCATGTCCTTTCTCACTCATTTATGACGCAAGCTCGAGGAGTTATTATGTGTCAAAATATTTCATTCAGAATATTTTTACCTGACCCGGCGAACGTCGAATAATTTTGAAAATACTAGACACTTCGAGAGCTTTATAAGCATGGAGTATGAACGTGGTCGGGTCGGACGTTGTTTGACAGATTAAGGCGGATCTTTTGGGAAGACAAAAGAGAACAAGATTTGCAAATCCTTGAGGAGAAGGTAACAAACACGCTTACCCATGGGCGTTTCTACTTCAGCACAGCAAACGAAGAATTGCGAAAGGAACTATCTCGTCAGCTACAAAATTACAAGTCACGTTGTGCCTCCAATTGAAAGGTGATGTCGAAGCTGTTCGCCCAGAAGAATGGTTGAGCTTGACTATCGCTCCAATCTGCTATGTAGCTGACTCCAAATAGTCATTCGGATAACTAGATAGCTCATATACTCGGTAAGAACACGTATGGCACTCTATGCTGACTCTAATCTGATCCCATCAAAACAGAAGAAGACAAATGTGGCGAGATGTTAACATTTCGTTTAATCTTCTCCGTCGTTGACTTAAAACAAACAGGTACATATTTAGCACATGGGGTTCATCAAATATGGTAAACTCACGTGTAAAAGCATACGAAGATTGCTAGTTCACTCGTAAATTTTCTTTCAGGAGCAATTTCCGAAAGTTACACGGAAATTGTCCAGAACCTATACTATCATTGAAAAAGTGGACACGATTTGGTTGAACCATAGATTTACACCACAGTGTGAGCGAACTATCAAGGGCCCGCGTGATAAAGAGGTAGGGAGTCTTCGTTTTAAACATTTGAAGCATTGAGTTCCCTTGATCCATAGCTCATTAGCCTATTGTGCCTTTTGGTTTAAACTAGCGACAGAGAAGGTTACACGAACGGGAGATCATCACCAACTGAGCGGTGCTCAGGAGAATCTAAAACGCGATCGGAGTAACAAACGTGAACAGTTCTTACATATGGACCATTGAGGAACACAAGTCAGTCCTCGGTCTAGGTATGAAACAGATCTGTGGTCTGAGTCTATTCGGGATCATATTCTCTTTTTCGACTCGAGTGTCAGTGTTTGCCCCAATACATATATTCGCAACGTTTCATCAAGACAAGAACTCGTAGTAGATGGACTGTGTTGTGTCTCTCTTTGTGTAATTTTGGACACTCGTACTTGAGAATGTGCGATCAACTCTTTTGTACCGTTTCCAAACCGCCAAATACGCATTTGTGAATAAACCTGAACTGCTGCGAACAAGGTCAATTTCGAAAAGGAATGAAACATTGCCCTAGTTTTGTTTAAACTAAAAGACCGGTGTTGTAGCTCACAGTAAGTGTGCTCACTAGGACAGGTAAACGAATGCTCCATTCCCACAATTGTCTCAACAAAGACTAAAGTAATGGAACACCGCATTCCACTCTAACTGATTTAGTCAGGAAGCAATCATAGCTTACATCACGTGATAAGACCTGACCTGTGATTGGGTTATTGTTATTTATCTACATGTAATAAGAACACAGACGGAGCACTTCTGTATGGATTCGGGAAACACATCAAGGAATGACACTCTTCAGGGTGATGCACGTACATCGTGATAATTATTTGTTTACCAGTTGTAACTGAGCGGCTGTTAACCAGAGGTCAAATCAATTCACGGTTTCACGGGAATCATTTTGTGCGTTCAATAAGCAATACTGATCACATAGTAGACAAAAATGTGCCCTATACACTAGTTTCGAAGCATCCTATGATACATTGAATATTGACGATATTCTGACCACTGGCCAGAAACGTGATCAACGTTGATTCTTCTCGTTTCCAGTTCTCAAAACTGGACAGAATGGTGCGAAATAGTTCAAATCATGCAGCGAACTAATCCAAGCTTGTCACTCTAAAATTGATGGAGCCATTCGCACAAGGTTATGACTGGTGTTACTAAATGGTCCAAATGTAGGACCAGTTCAGATTTATTGTCCAAATCGCAGTTTTGACTCTCCTGAGCACGGCTCAGTTGGTAATGCTTTCGTATTCAGTCAACCAGAAGTGGCAAAGCGCAGTGAATTAGTGGAATGAAAGGCGAGCGAAATATTTTCACAAACATGTTTACCACTGTCAAGGCATTAGTAGTGTGACTGACAATTCTTTTTGTCCACACTGGTCAGGTTTCCCTTTCCTGGTNTGAAAGGCGAGCGAAATATTTTCACAAACATGTTTACCACTGTCAAGGCATTAGTAGTGTGACTGACGATTCTTTTTGTCCACACTGGTCAGGTTTCCCTTTCCTGGTTGACACTTACTCCTCAACACTAAGTAGCTGGGGGTTTCTGTTAGCATAGATGATCTCAAATTGGCGTTTTGAGCCCGGAACCATGATTAGTCATCAACAAATGTCGAGCGATGGATGACGCAGGCTATTCGTGTGTTCGGTGTCCTTGGCTAAATGTGGGGGTTGGTACTGATGTAATGTTACTGAGTGTGTTAGTGGGGTTTGGTTATGTATATGTGTCGGTTTGAGGGGTCGAATTGGAGAATCACGTTTTCCACAACACAAGTTGGTAAAATGACTGGTACAGGTACTGAAGCCAGTGGGAGATCGTATGTCTAAATATAAGATCAAGGACATTTTCGAACTAGTTGAACTAATACGCGACTGGAATTTAAAAGATAAATTCTAGTCTTCTATGGATATTAAATCGGTAATCAATAACGTGCCACTGCGTGAGAAAATCCAATACACTTTACAGTATATGGAAAAGTAAAACCTAAAATTTGGCCTACCGGTGTCGGAGTTGGAACGTCTCCTGCACTTTTGCACACCGGACGTTAGCTTCAGTTTTCAGGGTAAAACGTTGTGGTGATGCGAAGCCCCAGTTTGCCTATTCTAGCGGACGTTTTCGTCACCAAATAGGAAAGCGAGATGGCACATATCCTAGACCAGTGTATATTATTTAGAATATAGGTTGATGATATAGTCATCATAGGACAAGACAGAAAACAAGTTACTTCCTCCCGTCGAGTCGCGAACGGTTTGCATATGAATATAATTTTCTCACTGCAAGTAAATCAAAATTATCACTTCGCGTATTTAGATATTTGCATAACGCGTTGTAATGACAGGTCCATCAGGCGACCAGTACACACGAATGTGTCTTGGAATGGGCATACATTCATTTCCGTAGTTTTGTACCGGTCAGTGTGAAGAATAATCTCATACTCTGTTTGGTCACTAGAGCTTCAAGAAGTTGCACGAAAGATATGCTGGTGGAAGAACTCAAACATGTGCGAAATATCTTCACTGAGAATGGATATCCGGAGCGCTGGGTGGAATCTGGAATGCAACGATAAGACGAGTCTCCCAAGAGGGCTTTTGCTGAGAAGAAGTCTGTGTACATTTATTTACCATTTACAGGCGACATGTTTGCATGTTTGGTTTATCTACGCTTGAAAGATAGAGTGCCCAATTCTGCTGGCTCCTTCCGTATTTACGTTTTCACTTGCTCCTGTGGAGGCAAGTATTTTGGCCGCACAACCAAGCGTCTGTCCGAGCGCATCCGTGAGCATCACCCTACATAGTTTCGAAGTGCAGTATTTAGGACTCTGGCAGTTTTATTACGAAGTTTATTCGGGCATTGGAGCTGAAGGCAGCACTATGCGATTTACCTACAAAGAAATTCTGTTTTTTCCCCTTAGAAGGTAACGATATCATGCTGAATTTGCACGACCGACTGAATAACGTGGTAAAACACACTTAAAATGCTGCCAACCCAATCATCCTGTACACAACCACACGCATCCACACCACCGGCAAAGCATCACCTACCACTATTCACTAAATCGCACGTCATTTACGAGTTTGAATGTGGTTGCGGAGCATTTTACATGGAGAGAACAGTGGCATACACGGTTCCAGGAGCACATCCCATTTTTGGTTGAGTGCGGATTGACCGAACCACATGATCAAAGGTCCCGCTTTAATTCGAAACCTCAAACCGTCACACATAAATCACTTGATGTACTGTTCAAATATATTATCTGTAGTTTTCTGCCGTATTGTACCAGTTGAGAGGCAGCGAAATGTTCTTTGGCATAAATCATACAATCTAGCTTTGTTGTACTCTCTCTTCACATTTATATAGGAAAATAAATGTTCCAATTTCACAAACGATCGAGAAGCTGAGCATGTGGATGAGGTCGAGTCCGTAGTGGATAACAGCCCAATTAAAGCTACAGACGACAGCATCAAACACACCCGGGAGACTGTATGGTGAGATCTGTGAAATCAAGTCCGTTATTTTCACCTCAAATGTAGCGATTTTTAAATTAGCTCATTCTTCGGCGGCTGAAAATAGCTTCTCATACGTTTGTGTGATACAAGTGATGGATTTTACAATAGAGATTTCCGCACATTCTGTACAGAACTATTTACAATCCGGCTGAGTGACTGACTGTTCCACATGTTTTACATGAGTTTAGCACATGAAAATGGAATGTGTTTCGGGCAAAGTCCACCTAATATGCCTCTTTTTTACGTCTTTCCTACAACTCCATAGTTGAAATACTCTTAATTCCGTCGCATCACCTGATGTGGCACTGGACACTGCGTGACGTTCCATGTTTGCACTTTATCGAACGGCGAGGCACTGCTCTATTTTTGTCCAGGACGATTTTGCTCCATCTAAACATGGTGTGCATGGCAGCACAGAAAAGTAAAAAAACCAATAACATAAACAAAGATAGAAGGGAGAGGAGTAAAAGGGCCATTTCACCAATGTAAGGAAAAACTAACATAAAGTTCTTTTTGTTGACACAAGGAGGGTAGATAATTCGAATCGCTGTACTTCAGTCGATTTGGTACCGCGTCATCAGAAGATGTCGAGTTATACCCGATCGATCGATCGATCGCTGTTTCTATGCTGCGAACGTGACCTCGATTGCGTCATGTGTCTTTGGACCCAGGTTGGAATGTATTCTGCCACTCAGTTACGCTCTGTTTCGCCCACTTTGTTGGTTCCGCACTCACATTGGATTTGGTAGATCAGATTAGAGTCCACGTAGAGAGGCATACGTTATTTGGCCGGGGTTGCGGGTTTTCTAGTTGTCCGATGCACTACGCACGTTTCAGCTGCATAGTAAGTTCGAGTGATTGCCCAACTCAACTGTTCTTTTGGATGAGCAACGTAACTCGCAGTTGTGGAGCTGGCGCGACCCTTTAATTTGCGATTCTTAATTTGTTGTGTTGCATCCCATATAAGTCAATTTGTCGTCACGCTGGGTAGTCAACACAACAATCAATGCGGACAGGTCAATACTGACCTCTGATTCGCTAAGTCGGGTCAATCTTGTAGAAGAGTAAGTCAGCATGATATGGGTGCGTGCATGTGTGCATGTGGTGGTAGGCGAAAACGGTGAATCACGGGAAGTGCGGTAAACGTTCCACTCGACTGCAGGCCACAACGCTGTTCTTAATAACAAACGCTTCTGGATAACCCTTTTTCGAACATTTCCCGAAGGTCTTCCTTAAAGATACGCCTACGCCCGTCCGAGCAAGACCACGTTTATGCTCCATGGGCATAACGCTCTCGAAGTGTATAGGATTTCTACACTTATTCGGAGTTCACAGATAAGATGCATCCACCGGCTCAAACACCTGGTGACATAGCTCCTTTCGAGAGGACAGCAATTGCAGTTCGAATTGTAGATTCGCAAATTCTAATTTGGAAAGCAAGTCACGAGGTCTCAGTGCAGTGAGACCGAAATTACTTTGTTTTGGATATTATGATCATCTGGCTCTCAAACGCATATATATTTAGTCTAGATCAGACTGGGCGTTGTTTTTTCTCGGTAAGAGATAAAATTGCCCTCTGTCAGTGTGTCACCGCAGTTCATTCCGGTAGTTCCTATGAATCGGTTCAGGTGAATCATTTTTGAATCGCATACTTTGACGAGCAAGAACTCCCCGAAATTGAATCGTAAATGAGTCAGGCACCACATGGAATATGATAGGCTCAGTACATCTAGGTGCACCCGGTTGACATAAATACCGGATGTTCTTCCACATTCTGTTGTCCCTCTTTCTGCGATTCGCGAAACTCGGTAAACCAATTCCATTGAAAATGAAAATGTGGCAGTTGGCTTCGCAGATGGAATCACTAGGTGAACTTCTGTGAATGTCAGGGAATCAGTGGCTTCTATTTCTCATTGTTGGATTCGAAAATGTTGCAACCCCCTTTCAGTTTCGACTACATCAAGAACAAGAAAGAAGTTCACAGATGAAATTATGTGTTTCTGTTTGTTCGTGTGAGTTTCTCCGTTTGAATCTTCCGGACAAACTGAAGTGTACCGTTTTACTACCTCAAATTACGCAGCACCAATAAAACCTAACCTGGTGAGTAAACACGGCGTGGTATTGTGAGAGACTTCGCAGGCTTTTAGTCACATTCCTTCAAACTGTCCTCGCCGACAAATACAAATGCTCACTTTTCACCAATGAGTGAATAAATACCTGCATATTGATTTAGTGATCACATATAATCACATCTCGCGATCATCGGCCCGTACAGAAAATGTATATATAAGAAGCGCACAAACGCATTAAATCAGCCAGTTTGAGGGACCAAAAGATAGCGCTTATTGGGTAATTGATCGGGATGATTGAACAGTTCAGAATTGTTGGCGCTCTCGCGGTTTTGATTCTCTTGAGCATTGCTCAGTGTGATGCTCTCGCGCTCAGTCGGCCAGAAGAGCGAAGTGATGAAGAACAATTAAGCATTGAGATGACAACTGAGGGAAACAATTTCACAACGGCGGATGCGAACGAGGTCGAGCCGGTAGTGGATGAGAGTCAGATTGATGAGGCAGACCAAATAAATAAATTCCCCTTCATCTCTTCTATGATGAGTAAACGACTGAGGCGATTACGCTTTTGTTTTCGAGTATGTGCTGGTCCAGTATGTTATAACCGTTGTTCTTGATGTGCAAATTGATCATTCACTTTCAATATTTTGTCAATAAAATGTCTCATACAGTTTATCCGGTCATCGTTTTACTCTCTTCCTAACTTGGTTAAGATGAGTTTGCAAAAGTGTATTCGTCAATGTCGTGAATACGTGCCTTTTTGATACAACTGAAAAGTACCTTACACGCGTGTTTTTCCATAATTCGGAAATAAACGTCCTCAAACAGCATCCTGATATTCTGCGTAAAGCTGCTCACCCAGCCCTTGTCATCTCGGTTCGTCAGAATCTGTGCCGAGGCCCTCGCTACCTGGAGCATCTCCTAGTCATTATTCGATTAGCAGTACTAAATTTGATGAGACAAAGTGAAACACAAGATAGTATTTGTACGCGGTTTTGGCTGTTCTGATTTGTATTTCTATTTGGGCGCGAGGAATCAGTCAGTCCGAAACTGCTGATTTTCCTTAAATGTTTTACAGGTGGATCTGAATACTGCGAATCGTTACGGTTCTGGATGACCCTATCAGTCTTGTCTTTCAATTTAATATCATGCTCGGAACTATGATTGGTATATCATCCAGATAAATTTGAGTCGTCCAAAGCCAGCCTATAATGTACATCGTCACACGTATGTTACTGTACTGTCCATCGACAGCTATTATATTTGCTCGCTATTGAAAAGCCTAAAATGGTTCCTACCCCAGGATTTCTCAGTCATACCTTTTCTGGCGTGTATTCTGGAAACCGGCTTAGATCTCAATGTCCACGTGAACAGATCTCTGCCATTAAGCTCTCGAATCGTTAATCACTAGCACGATCTGGAGATGTCAAGTAAAATAAATCACATTCACTTAGCGATCCATTCTGAATTATGTTCTTCGTGAGGTTCTTACAGTCTCGTTCAATTATTCTCATGTCCAGCTATCACTTCTTTTGGAGAATACGCATAAAAGAGTACTGATCTGTGCTTTGATTTTGCTGGCAATATTCTATCTGATCGCACTCGTCCTTTACACATTGATCCGTGTTCATGCAAATCCCACCCTCCACTAGTTCCGAAAGCAAATTCAACCCATCTCGGACATCTACTGCCTTCAGAAACTACCCGCTATCCTATCTTTCCGGGTCACTGACCGACACGACACGCTAAGTTTTTGTTTTAGTAATTAAACTGACAATTGTGCACCTACGATGGCCCTACTTTTACTCGAATTTGGCCAGTGGTGTGATGATGGTCTCTCATTTTGGCTGAAATCTCGCATATCACTTCGTAAAGACACTATGAGATACTATGCATCACAGAGCAACACACGAATACACTGAGCGAGATTATCTTACGGATAAACTCACGATAGGTTGATTACGTTTCAGTAATTCTGGTGTACCACGAGCGAGCTTAGTTTAAAATGCAACAGAAGTGAAATTTTGTCTTATTAAGTAGCAAAAACGTGGACGATATTCATTCAAAATACTTGCCTTATGGATGATTCACTATCACACAATTCTGTCTAACCACTTTCAAACCATTGAGGTCAAATCCTCTAAGGGCCGACTTCTGAGGCTGTGAAATGCGGTGGAATATGTCCCGCGTGTTTCTCCAGTGAGTGTCGCTCTACAAATTCGCTAAGACAAGTCAATTAGTAGGGTCATATGAAATGGTCAAAGAAGCGCTTGTCGCCTCGATATACTAGTTACCGCCAGTTTATTTTTCAAATTCAATGACAAGATCATAAGCCAGAAAGGTGTGGACTCATGTAGAGGTGACCGGACTCGATAGTCCAGGAAACAGTCACTTGATGAAAACTGCACCTATATCATTAGAATGTTTTGTTTGACAGTTATTTTCATGCGACTCTATTTCAGATGTAAAATCGGTTTACGACTCTATTGGAATCATTGTGTGCATTAAATATGCTATACTGTTTACTTCTGATCGCTCAGCAGAATTGCAGAAATGCGTTAATACACGAGTTTCGAAGTATTCTATGATACGTTGAACACTGAGGGTATTCTGGGCAATTGACAGGAACATTAACAATGCCGATTCTCCTTTTCCAGTTTTCAAAAGTGGACTGAATGGTGCAAAATAGTTCAGATCAACTAGTGAGGTGCTAAGCAATCTATCGATCAGAATGGGAGCGGAATAAATAGCACCTCTGTTTGATAATCACCACGATGTTGACAGAAAAGTTTAATTTTCTATGGTTGTAGAACCGGTTTAAATGAGTCTGTTGCAAAATCATACAAACAGACATAGCGTCATCCATCTCCACCGATATATTGTCTTGGTGAAACCTTCCGAAGATTTGTACTGCAACAAACATCCACACTTCAGTTGAGAAGAGATTGTGATACCGAATAGATTCAGACTGGGGAGCTGTTTCACATTCAGACAGAGGGTTGACTGGTGGTCCTGATCGGTCCATATGTAGGGATTATTCACGTTTGTTGCTCCAATCATGGTGTCGGTTCTCCTGCTGATCGGGCGCGACTGTTCTTATTGGATCGCAAGTTTTGGGCACAACTTTATCCCGATTATGGCATAACCAATGTCTTTTGCGCAATGCGACAAAGATCTTTACTATCCTTGATTGCAAACTATACACTGGTTAATTTCATGAATGTAATTTTTTTTCGGACACCCCTTCAATTATTCACCGAAAACGTCAGAAGCGAGAGAAGAGACTACTACTGCAAGATGGTAACATTTGTTTTAATCTCTTCAGTCAATACAACGTAAAATAATCGGCCTGTATAAATACAGACAATTGTTGATAACTAGAGCTTTTAACCAAACACTAGTCATGGTAGCGAGGGTGGGTGCGATGAGAAATCAGTTCTACGGCAGTCTGACTGATTGTGTAAGGAACGTTTGTGCGCACACGACTGGGTTACGTAAATTGATTAGCATCACCTCGCAAAACGCCATGATCCTGTGGTTCATGTTATAGCATCCTTTCTCGGACCGTTGCGTTTTTCCGAGTATCTTGGGTTACTCCCATAATAATAATAGTGGTTTTGAACGTTTCTGGTTGTTCACTTAAAAAGGTCTCCGCTTTTACGGAGATTTCGAAGTGCAAGCGCCAACCGGAACCAGTTATTAAGTAGTTATACGTGTGGTTATGCGATATATCCCGTTCCAGATCTGAAAGGCAAAAATGTGTGTTTCCCCGGGGTTTGACGAGCTTTGTAACTGACGAAGTACCACAGTAAATCGGAGTGGGTAGCAAAATGTACAAATAGGAAAGCAAACGCTTTAGAACTGTCGCCAACATCGGGTCGTGAAGAGGAAGACAAAGCTGTAGCAGTTCTTTCTGCTATCGGTTTCCCTTCATTTGCCCGTTTTTATCTTGATTCAAGCATATTTCTATCCTCTGTGTAGTTCCTGTAAAGAAAAATCTACCTCGCGTAATGGATACGGATGGATGCCGTTTCTTGTGGAACAGTTAACTAATTCAGCTAATCGTGTTATCACGCACGGTTTGCTCCTTACAAATACCAACCCGAGCGGCACACACCCAAAGTTGTAAACCATTTGATGTTGTCCCCTGGTCGCAATAAAGCGGGCAAAGTTTCCTTCGAGGTTAAATTAGAACAGCGGGTTTAGAATGTTTGAATCCCAGCTTCAATATCTAATCGACACAACACTGCTTGCCGTTTTTTTTCCACATCGTACGTGATCAGTCGTGTTTTGCACATTCGTATATTTCCCTTTTCTGTATTATGTGATTGGATGTGGATAAGTGGATAATAATAAACTGACCGTGTTGTTTTCCATTTTGAACGCACTTGTGCGCACTAAATCGTACAAAGCAACCAAAATGCACATATGTTGGTCAAGTCCATTGATATCGTTTAAAGATAATCGCGGCAGACACAATTCGCATTTGGGAGATACTGAGAAGCGACAGAGAACGCAGTCAGTGTGTAAAATATTTGATCGAACTCGAGCAACTTGAGTCTCCT
>UZAN01057644.1:0-12662 GCA_900618425.1 Echinostoma caproni
ACATGAGTGATGACGGTCGATTTTTGGCTTTGGTCTTCGCGCTTCGTGACACGGCCGGTTCCGCCCCGTTGCCTCTTTCCAATATGGAATTTCAAACTAAATCTGAATACATCAAACCCAAGTTACCTAATACAAACTACTACACATCTGTGGTCACCAAGCCTAGTGAAGCAAGAGCTGTGAAAGAATCCTGTGTGTCAGAACGAAGTATCAGCCAAACTATAGTCCGATTGTATGATATGAAGCATTCCGGATCGGGTACCGGACTTCGGTCACAAATATCCTTGTTGGGTGAGAGCATATTTCAAATGAATAACAAATACGGGTTGTTTACCCTGAGACCGGATCATGCAAGTGATTCGCGTCTACAACCTTTGGATTCTTTGTCGGAAAATAAGAGCTCCGGTATAACGGACAGGGTCGACCAAAACAGATCGAAATCCATCCTGTCACGGTACTCGAATGAGACGGGAGAGTTTCTCAGCTATGCCTATCTCGACCATCCTGTCATTGAAGGATCTTGTTTGGTCGGCGACAGTGAATATCTGTTAGTTTGTTGTGGCGGTTCGGGCAAATGGCTACGTCTGCTTGCAGCACCATCCTTCAATAGAGTTGTTCATGAATTAGATATAGAGAAACAATTGAAAGAACACGATGATTACGCTCGAATAGCAAAAGTTCAACGTCTGTTCGCGTGTGCACAGCAACCAAAAATAGCAGTTCTACAATATGTTTGGTCCGAACATGATCAAACCCGATGGATTGCCACATTTAATCTGGCATCAGAAGCAAACACCGATCCCTTGATAACTCAGTTCAGCAATCTGGACAGTTTGCTTGATGTCACACCTGACGGACGTTTTGCGATTGATTCGAATCTCAGACTATTCCAATTGCAGAGTGGAGCACAAATTGGGGCACTAAATCGATCGGGACTAATTGTCGGTCTACCGGAAGAACCGGTCGTGCACTGTGCTAAACTAACACCGGACGGAACAAACATCGTAGCCGTCGTATGGTCTCCCACTTCTGGCCAATTAATGCTTCTGATTTTCAGCAATCGTTCAACTTTGTATTTTCCAGTGGTAGGTGAAGCACTTCTCACACCGATGGACACGAATCGATCTGCATCGGAATCCGATACGCTTTCTTCTTTACAACCCTTGGTTCGTCTTGAGATGGGTCAGCAAGGTCGATTGATTGTTGTTTTCCTGGATCACTGTAACCAATTCAAAGTATTCGCACTGCGTGATTTGCGATCCATGTCAAGCACACCAACCTACACGACAGCAGCCGATCGGATTCGGAGCATTCAACCGTGTGTGAAACCAAAATCGGACAGTCGTGATGCATATCGGGCCGCGAAAGAGTTTGATGATCTATTCGAACGTTTAAATGAATCGATGAAATTATTTGGAGATGAAGAAGACAATGAGGATCTGATTGAAGCTTGATAGCACTTTTGTGAAAGAACAATGAAGAAAAAAATCAGAACTATTCAACGTTTTAGACAAATCAATAATGAATGAATATAAAGTGATTCTGTCCACAATATGATCTAGTGGTCGCATACAATGGATGACCGTAACGAGAAAGACATTTAGGAACACCTGGTTTCAAAGTTTTATGAACAACTGTTTTTGCTTTTCTACCACATCCTTCCCTGAACTCCAATGCGTTTTGATAGGATGCATTTTTGGATGTTTTAAAAATAAGACAATTTTCTTTCGTGCATTTCTGTGAGAATAAATGCAAATAGTCGAAGTACTTCGTGAATGTTCGCAAAACAAGCAAAAAACACTCTTTACCTAATACAACTTTAGCCGTTAAGTCTCTCGCCAAATCGCATAGGATCATGCAAAGTTATTTATCCTGCCGTAACTAAGACGCACTTTCGGTTCCTTACTGTATCGTAGTCTGTGTGTGAGTGTGTAAATATGCAAACGAAATCGTTGTTAGATCTCAAAATTCTAAACACACACCTGACTAAGTGATAGAAATCTCTGGGATGACCAACAAAGAGCATTAAATAGCTTGAGAGTATCATATATTCAACTAGTGGAGAATTAACGATCTCCCAAGTAGTGAAATTCACACACAAGACCACATCAAGCGTGCTTGCTGCCTCTGAACAATCGAATGCCATTCGCAAAAGATGATGACCGTCGACCATGTAGCTCAATGGTTGGGGTTCAAGTCCCGACAGGGATACAAATGCTTTCATTGCAAGTAAATGTATTAACTAGCTGTTTCGTCCTATTTGGAACTCATCAATACTGCCTAGTCCGAACATGATACTCTAAACATACATTACCAATTTACGTTTTCCTCTAGGTCTGTTAGCAATGACTATATAATTGATCAAAAACAAACTGAAGTGAACATCAGAGTAAGTTAATCACAGCGTATCTCCACTGATGCATGCATGTGTAACTACCTCAGAAAAAATATCTCTGTCTATAATTAATAATAATTCAATATTTATAAATAACGAAATATGCCCGTTGATTAAGAACACCCAATGTAGGCGAACATATGTTTTCGGTGAACTCCTGTTCAAGCCTTTACAGTCACGCTTATCTGAACCAATTTCAGTGGGGTCAAACAGAAAGGTGGATGAGTCACGTGTTTGATAATGATCTCGAGAGAACTCTAAATTTGTGCGCTGTTTGGATTATGCAGCCAAAATCACTGTGTCACGTCATGGTTATGTGAACAGGCGATTTGCTCTTCCCTTGGCCAGAGGAGTTTGAGAGCTTGAATCATTTTTCGTTGTGCGCACAGTTCAGGCTTCATGAGTCGGATGCCAATCGCCTCTGAGGTTGCTAACGTCCGAAACCAAATTGCTCTTTGGTTGCGTGATCGAAACAGCGCACAAATTTTGACTTCTCTCGTGCTCATTGTCAAACACATGACTCATCCACCTTTCTATTTGATCCGATTGTTTCATCTCAATATTTGTACTTGAATATGTGAAAACGGACGAAACTTGATAATACGGTTGCATAATCTGTACCGCTGAAGAATTTGCATGATCTGAAGTAGTCGATTCTCAATTGATGGTCATTATATGCGTTGGCGAAGTTAATCTCTGGGTGCGATTATCCTTCAATAATGAGTGGCGGGCGGTGGCTATCACTTGTTTCTAACTGGGACTAAACAAATCAATAAATGTCTTGAAAAAGCAACAATATTATAAAATGAAATGAAACATGATCAGTTGCGGTAGCACTGGGTGGAATGCGGCAGCAGAGGCCAACAACAACGTAACTGTAAGTGAAACATAAAGAAAGGCGAATACCAGATTTACAGAGCTCAAAGAGTGGTGGTGCGTGACGCATTGTCCATCGTTTGGAATACTCGCGCAGCACCACACAGGAAGACCAGGGAGGGTAAAGGTCATAGGGCGGATCCTGGTTACAATCGATCAATGGCGTGGAGGTGGGTGAGTATTGTGAGAATGTCAACCAACGCAGTAATTACACGAGCTGAATCAGGAGGTACGGTTGTGCTTTCTTGTTGAATCGAACTAATGCCTTTACCTATCCCATAGAGAGTTTTAAAAATGAGCGTGTAAGCGCAATGGCGATAAGAAAGGACGCATCTAATAAAACGAGTGAAAGTAAAGTCGAACAGAAAAGATAATGAAAATGAAGGCGTCAATGTAAAAAACGGTAAATATATGTAACACAATTAAACGGGTTAGTGGTTTGTATGACTAATATAATCATTCAGTAATCGGAGGGAATTACCAATAATAATTCAAAAACCAGCAAAAATTGCTTGAGGCAAACGGTTAACGTTGATCATCTGGACATTAGAGTGCAATGTTGACCCCCACCTGATCAAACACTCAAGGCGGGGGTGTATCGTTCTGTGATATTTATTTTCAACATTCCGATGATAAGCACAGATAAATCAAAGAGCGTTCTTTGTCTGGAATCTCAGAAACTTGGCACTCTTGGTTGAGTTCGAATATTGTCACAAGTATTTTGTAACGTTCACGTTCGCTCTTTGATAACTGATCATTTTATCGGCTGATATAATGAAAATATTATTTGTACTGGATTCATGTAACAATGTAACGTTGATGAACGCATTTCTCTTCCCAGCCTCACTTTGGTCTCTACCATGATAAGACGAAACATATTTGTCAGTATATGCTGTTCACTTCCGGGGTTGAAACAATTTTAAGTGGACTGATCCGAAGTTCTTGAGAGGTTGTAAATCATATCTACAAAAATTTATGGAGATAAAACGTTTGAAGTTATGGTAACTCAAAACATCATTTTATGCACCCCGATCGGTGAATGAATATATCCCAGCTACAGCCACCGTACACCAAATACGGGGCTGGGTTATACATGAAATTTAATTAATAAGAAAAACTGAAAACCACCCCAACATAAAATGTACTCAGATCTGAGGCAACAAGATCTGAATTTGTAAGAAATCTGACCAGATAAAAGAACGCTTTTAGACCGGACTAGTTCCACAGATCAAGAGAACGATCGAATGAGACAGAAAGTTATCGAGGTGGTACTGTACAGGAGGAAAACAGTCAGTTCTGAGCTACAACACGTCCTGTAAGCTACTCATAAGCATTCGGATTTTCTGGAATACATATGTGACACAGTCATACCAGGTAAGATTATGCTGAAAGATAAAATCGGTGCGTCTAATAGAAGGTTCTCTATTTATTCGATCGTTCAAAATGAGTGGAGGGTGGCTTTGCACTTATCGTATCATTGTATTGATGATCTTTTTCGAGGAAGATGATATAAAAGCAATCCTAGGAGCCAAATCTTTGGTTTCGGTATGAAGGTTAACCTGTAATTCTCAAAAAGTAGGCCTCTGGTTGCCTGGGAAGTTGAATCGGGTAGGGTGATTTATTGGTTTGCCAAGCTCGGCGAACAGCTGAATTGGAAGAATAGGATTCAACGTCCATAATTCACTTCTGTGCTTGGCCATTACATATGGTCTGAACAAGCACTACTAGAGCCTTGGTTGTGTTTCACAAAGAATTTTATCTTCTGTTACTCCTCCCTACCCCTTGGGCTCACTCAAAGGTAAGCCGATACTGGATCTCGGTAGGTGAACCGAGTAGCCTGCTATTAATCTCCGAACATTAGGCTGCAGTATACGTGTCATCAATCACCGCAATAAGACCCGGTCTCGTAAATGATTTCAGCTTTGAATGGCTCCTTAAAATACACGGGTGTTCGGGTACATACTAGAACAAAGTTCGTATGAGTTTGGATCGGTAAGCACATCGAACACAAACATTTAAGCAGAACTACCGCGTGACATCGAATTATTCTAGTCATAATCAATCATACTTCTCAGATTTGACTAATGCTTTGATACTTGTGATGTAAAAAATAAACAGCGAATGACAAAACTTGATAAAAGGCTCTGCACCGGAGGTCTCTCATCATATGTCGTATACTCCTAATCGATGGTAGTTATTTTACCCATTTAGAACAAGACTAAGGTTCGTCTACACATACCATGGCAAATTGACATCACGATCCAAGATCAGCGGGTATGATCGCTTGCTCTGACAGTAACCGTTTGAAATGTTAGATAGTCCTAATGATGCACAGGAGTAAAAGCCTGGTTTGTCTTTTCACTGTCAGAGGACGTTTCTTTCACAGTGTCGTCAGCAATCTCTTATTGATCGATAACTTTCTGAAAATCAGAAAAAATCATTTGCTCCTACGATTTATCACGGCACATGTGTCCTCATTTTGCTGGTCGCCCTGAAGCATACCGAGAACCAAATTGCAAAACGGCATCGATTTTTGCACCAGCTAATGAATAGATGATTCTTCCCATTTCTGCATCGGATTGGGCTGATTTGTATTAAAGAGCTAGGAGCTCTTGCTATAGCCGGTTAGTTTTTGTTACATCAGACCTAAAATTTCGGTCTTTTGTTTATTTGTAAAGGGAAACCAGCTTAGCAATATGGTACCGTTTATGTCCTGGATGATTTCGGTGCATCTCACCTCGTGCCTATTACAAACAAATAAATTGTTTCTATGGGGTTGGGAGTGGTTTGCAAAACTTTCCAAAACTAGTTGTGGATGAGAGAATGCTCACCAAAGCAGAATGTCTTTTGTGTAAGTCCGTAAAGAGACTAAATCGACATGCCTAGGTATCTTAGTTTTATCATTATTGTAGATCGATGTGGTGTTAGATCATCATTGTACGCTTGAAGATTGAAGAACTGGGCGTCTGTGTGTACGGTACGTGCCAATTATCGACTAGACAGAATCCGACTATATCCAACCATGCAATTCACTACAGGATTCTCAGTTTTTAGATTACGGGACTTGTCAACACACTCCTCAGGATAACCATTTTGATATTGCGCAACAGGGCAATCTCGTTTGTTATCATGTTATTTGTGCGAATTGGTTTATACGATAGGGTACAAATATAACCACACCTATATGCACTTATGTGTACAAAACCTATAAAGTGCATACACTGATCTGTCCAAGTAATCATACACTATATTGATTATAACAGTTTCATCTGGATTTCGAGTAAGATTGATATCCAAGACATGCAGGTTGTCGTTTTCTTTGGTTGCTATGGTGAATCCAATGTTTGAATGCCGCCGGAGTCAGTGCAACTGGTTGTTGACACGTGCCATACACAAAAAGCCGAGCTCTTCAATCGTCAAACGCGTGATAAGGACTCAGAAGCACATCGATCGAGAGCAATACTGATGCTAAAATATGCAACACTACCTAGGCGACTGTTGGGAATCGGCGAAACCTCTTCATCATCACCTTGGCTCAGTATGGGTGATCCCTCTCCTCTCTTTCACATTTATCTGTTTACACTATCAACCCTAGATACACATTGTAGGTGCGACTTGATCTGTGGCGGGCGAAATCGTTTAGGAAATAAACCACGCAATACTGTCACATTGGCTTCTCTTGAAATTTATCAAGGCGGCAGCCAGTTTCAGTTTCTTTTTTTAATTTTGTTCACTGAAGTGTGCATTTTGGACAAGCTACGAGAACAACTCCACAGNTTTTTTGCGCCACCTGAACCCGCGAACCGTTTACTAACCTTAGGTAGACTAATGACCAATAGTGGTCATTCACATATCGGGGGAGTTACATTGTAGCGACCCATGAAATGGGTGACAATACGTTAAGTGGTAGTGTTATATTTGCATCATTATTGTTATGGACATTAGGGCTTTAGCCAACTCCACCCTATCAATGGCCTTATAACGGGAAGCGACCGGCTTCTCTCTATCTTTGCGGTTGTACGAGAAGTCATCATTACCGCGGGCCCATTATTCATCTCCTCGTCTTCCTCTGTGCAAAGAACATGCGTCAATTCCGTAGAGCTGGCCCGCAACCACATCGTTTTTGTCTCCTCTTAGTATGTCGATAAGGTTCATTGGGTTGTAAGCATCTCCTGCTGATGCTTGGATTCACAGTCAAAAATTATGAGTGGCATCGCAGGGTTAAAATTAATTTGAAATTTCGAGAAACCAACAGCACTGAGCAACGCCACACGTAGTTAGTAAGTGTCAATTGGTAATGGGTGAGAAGACATACCGAATATATAGGCACAGTGTGGGAGGGCAAGCAGACCAATGCTACGGTCACCGAGCCAATCCGTGGACAGAATGCCGAACACAATGTTCTGATTGGCGGCCTTCTATTCTATCAGCCCATGGTATACCGTGTACAATGTAACGATGGAAAACCTGTGCTGTTGATAGTAACCTACCGCGTTACCATTATGCCCAACATGGAGGGAAAACTGTCAGTTTCGATTGGATTTCATGCCCTTTATCACATGAAAGATAGCCACACAGAAAAGGTCATAGGGGTAACTATCGAATGCGATCCTCAGTGGGTTACCCATAACTAAATTTTGGGCACAAAAATGGAAACTTGGTACGGCTGCTGCCCCAATCACATGTCATGGTTCACTGTCAGAGTTGATTAACTTTGAACTTTCTTTCCCTTATGCCATTTTTGAGGTTGGTTCAATTGACATGTTTACTAGTTTGATAATCTTACGCCTACTTGTCTTGTTGTTTCATCGAAACAGCTCACGTAAGCATGCTGGTGCTTGATGGCACTACCAGTACCCGAGCACCTTCTATCCCGTTGGAATGCACAACAAACTGAATACACGGATCATCTGATTTTGAATATTGATTTCAAACTTATTGTGTCTCTATTAAAATGGAACCGCTTATCGGAGTAAATCAGTGTGAGTGTTGCATTTAACATTATGCATTAAAAGACAAGTGAGCGAACTATATTTATCCCAACAGCAGAACAAGTAAGTTCGCGAATCACATATACAAACCCATACATATTGTCCTTTTCCAACTCACTCTTAGATGAGGTCCACGTTTCAACTAGTTGTGCATTTCGACTCTGTGTTGGCTGTATGCTGACAGCTTTGGACTGTTTTTTCAACCTCGCGTGCCAACCATTTCTAGGCTTCGACTACGCATCCTTGTGATTCATAACTGGTTGATCGAACTCTCAGTGATTTTATCACCATCCTGAGTACAGATTGAGGTTCGTCACAGCATCACTGAAAACGTGGACAAAATGTACTCCAAACTTTCCTTCTCTCGCCGAAAATCGGTCTATCTCAACCTCTCCTCTACTCGTGATAATGGACAACACGGGGGTAAAGTTATATACGATAACACTATTTGAGATTTTTTCTTCCCACGTTTCATGCTCTCTGCAGGTGTTTTCGCTCGACGAGAATCAACAGAAATATGCATATGTTCCGTGACCTGAATGATTTCTCGTGTTCTGAATTGGACAATTACTTATGACATCTATTACCAATTTACGTTTTGATATATCTGATTTGGTTATCATGTGATCCAGATTTCGCCTACCCCCGCGTGCACAAGATCATCCGGGTTAATCTCATCGAACACGCTTCTCACTAATCAATTCTCATCAACTAGTCGGTTCATATCCCACCGAGTGCCATTAATCGGATCTCCAAGCAAGCAATAATCTTACCAGCGGTTCAACAAACGAATAATGAATGAATTCCAGTTGGTGTATTAAAAACAAGACCAGCTATAGAGAATGTGTAGCTCTGTATGGACCAACAGTTGAGCAAACTCACTGTGACTTTTAAACCAAGAGTTGTGGATATAAACATTTTTGTGGAACACAGTAAGGCGAAAGTTGAGTCAAAAGTTGTTAATTTCCTAAGTGCAATGCAATGCTTTTATTATCCCGGAACCGCCTAGGACACCGAAACAGCGGCGTCAGCGTTGGTGTGATTAGCCGTAGTAACCACCGCAGGGCACGGTGCATCAACCAGTCGATTGATTAAAACACTTATCACTTTTGAAGGACCGGTCCGGCCTTGTTTCTCACTATATCGAGCATTGCGAAAAGTTGCATCAAAAGGAAGCTCCAAACTCGATTTGCCAAGATGATGGCGGTTGATCCTGAAGGAGGAATGAACCAACAGGATTAGAGAATGGCATGTTTAGAAAACATTAATGGTGATGTCAGGTCTCAAATCATGAAGGATCATAGTCAGCATGTATCTAATTAAGTTCGTGTACCTTATCCGACAGCCATCAAAATGCTTGATTTTTAATACATTTGATTGTTAATTATTTGTTCTAATCAATGAACGTTTTTGTAAATGGGAGGTAAAAGTTAGAGATTTTTATCATTGTTGAAACCAATATGCTAAGTACTTGAGGAATTTCGTAGAATTTAGAACACATTTACAATTACAGTAGACTGATTTTCAACTTTACGGTTGTGGATCATTTCATGCAGAAGCAGCCCCTCGGTAGGTAGTACTTTCCAGGGCACGTGGTGATTAATGGTCAGTTAAGACAGGCAGTTGCTAAAATCAAACGATCATGCACAACCCGCGGACTAGGTTGGGCAGGTCGATTTCTTTGCATTTTATTTGGGTGCCAGTGGTAAAAGCTATCAACCACTGTGGTTTATTCCACCTTAGTCAAAATAATCAGTTGCATTTATTTTGATTGCTGAAGAAGGAGGAGTGATCTTTGATTTGTGGGGTGAGTGATTCGAAGGGGAAAGCTGATTGCAATGGTCACACCCATCAGCTCATATATGCTAAGTATCTTGTCAAGTACGCATTTCAATGCTAGAAATACGTAGGCAATCACATTTGATTCAAAGGAATCGGTGTTATTTGAGGGAATCACGGCCCCACTGGAATTAATTCACTAATATATAGAGGCCTTAGACGGAATCCACTCATTTGGTTGGATTCACTTGAACTTACAACGGATTCACCTGAAGTTGAAAAGGTATAGTCCGAATGGCACTCACACAACGCTCTCGTCGTCGTCGTTGTTGTTGTTATGACCATATTACTGAGCATCCACCAATTTATAACACGTTGTTCAAACCGGTCGTAGGTTCCGTTGAAATATCACTCGCCTCACAACGATTGGGACCACGTTAGATTGGAAACATTTCAGTACTTGAAGGATGGTTTTCGAGTTCAGTAACTTGGGTGAAGGCACAGTGCTTAGAATTCACCTCACTGGTAATCTTAGAGTATTTTTGTTGAGGGAAGAATTTTGTCTGTTCCAATTTGGTTCAGTTGTATCCGATTGCGTAAATCGCACTACTGTAATTTACTGGCCAATTTGAGTGGTAACCCTTCCATAGAAGACACTCAATTAGACCGCAAGATTCCTTCATTCGATTCCTTACTGGGCTGATTGGGGACACTTACCGCTAGGTTTGTTCTTTCTCGTCTAAAGTTCACATGATCAACCATCAACGTCATAACGTACCCAAGAGGGGTGGAAGAGGAAAGAATAGTCAACCCCTACCCCACCAAAACCTTCATCCTCGTGCAGAAAGTACTTTTGTTCGTCTATGGAAAATGCAGCTCACTCCGACTGCAGGAGGTTTTGATAGACCCGGTCCAATCGGTGACATGTGACGACGCAAAAACCAATCACTTTCCTATTAAAATGTGATTGGTTGGATTCATTTAAAGTTACAACGAATTCACTTTAAGTTTAAAAGTTATAGAACCACAAACTGCGAAATATAGTTACGATATCAGCTTTTCAAAGATGTAGTCGAATAAGATGATCTTCACTGGTGACCCAGAAGAACCTTTGGGGTAGGAATTGGATCGAATTCTTCGTTCAGACGAAAACCAACAACTCATTTAAAGGACAACGGGATGCCTTCAGAACTTTTACTCATAATTGATGATCGGATACCGTTATAATGTTCATTCTCAAAGAGAACTTTCACCCAACCACTTAGCTGCGTTTGATACAGTTTTCTAGACAGTAAGTCCGACGTCTGTTGGCCGGTCCACGCTCTGGAAAACTAGCTTAGTCCGCTAATATTTAACCGATTGATGAATTTCAGTCCTAACCTTCTGCTTAATTTTCCTTCCTTTTATTGAATAAACAATGACACCATTTTCAGGAAGGGGGAAGCGGCCAAGCAAAGGGATGCCATGGGGAAAGTCAGGCGATGGAGGTGGGGTTCGAACACAGTCCCCCGAGGTGGTAATTTGGTGACGTTACCACCGCCCTTTTTATTGTTGCATTCCTCAAAACCGATATCCCTTTGGTCTCATTTCACCACACTTTATGTTGACCTAAAAATTTAAATAAAAGATCCGAGAACTCCAGTTAGTGCAGTGGACTCTGCCATTAAAGTGATTTAAAGGGAATGCTGGCAGTTACTTATTCCTAGTCCTTCAACTAATTGTTTGTATTTATTTCATAGGCATCTTCACAGCCTATTTGGCTTCCATTGGAATGAGTTCCATGTGAGTTCACAGGCCCCCGAAGTCTGCACAATGAAGTTTGCGTGTTGGTTTCACTCCCTATGCATTCACCTATTCTGTGCATGTCAGTGTTCCGGTTCCGTTTTCAGTTTGTACAATCATTAACCATGAACTACCACGCGTCCGTTTTGGTAGCTGTCCTTTGGCTGCTCATTTGGATGAAGCATAGAAGAAAGAAAGGAAAGATTGGAAGTAGGATCAAACAGAAAATTGAAAACTCCAGTAAACTATGGCTGCAAAGAAATAGGGAAAATGCACGAACGCCACTATTTGCGACACCCAGCTACATCACTCAGTGTCTCTAACCATCGATTACGATTATCCCGATGTCCCCATCCAGGGAGCCTAACAGGACCTATGTGACCCAGAATGCTGGTTAGGGTTGTCATACATTCATGCCAGGACTTAGTTTAACCACCCTTGGCTTTATTCCACCCACTACCTGTCTCAGCGGACATCGCTCGCCGTGGCAACCTATTTAGTGACATGCGTAATACATGACACAACCAGCGTAATCTATGGAGGTCAACCACTTGTTCCGGTGGGCGACCGCATTTACCTAAAACTCGGCACCTAACCTCAGCGCTGTTCATCCGGCTGCCCCACCAGATTCGTGCACTGCTGCGTAGACAGCGGTTTTCAAATACCGACAGTCTATCTTTATCCTGTTTTCTTAATGACCAAGTTTCTGCACCGTATAGTAGAACTGGCAGAACTTCCGTAGCATACACCCGAACCTTAACAGACAAACGGTTGTCGCGACGGCACCACAGACGTCTCAGGTTGGCAAATACCAAAAGAACATTCTGTATGCGAGCTGA
>UZAN01057651.1:0-12657 GCA_900618425.1 Echinostoma caproni
TCATTGGTGCAGATATGGATTTCTGACCTGTTGCATACAATCAGAGCAAATAACGAGTATTTAACAAATAGTTCAATTGAAAGCTCATTGTTGTATGTTTGTGTGTGTGTGTGTTTGAGGGTGAGAGAGAAGGGCAATATGATGAACAATTCCTCCCCTCTCCCCGTAATGTAAATATGCTGCGCCAACAAAACAAGCTTTTCTATCTATTTTATACATAAAAAGAATCTTTATACGGTATCAAAGATGACTATTCACTGGTAGTTGTTAACTAATCCAAAGACATTATTCTAAGTATCTCCGTTGAGCCCAAGTAAGCATCAAGATCCGTCATTATTCAATTAGGAACACCGTGCGTGTGTGTTTGCGCGCACGCTATAAATGATTTCAACCAGTAACGTTTTATTCCGTACTGCACTGGCCACCGAGACATTTTACAGATACGTAAAATAACTGTCTACCACATGCTGACAGTGGAACATTTGGCTTCATTTTGTGGAGGTCCAATTCTTAGCCGTTCAACCATTATGGAGACCATACCCATAACACACCTGCTGCTTCGTATTGTTAGTGCACATATGTGTAGGTCTTTGCTCACCTTATTTCGTGTAAGATGTAGAATTGTTATGCGGTCATTGCGGAATGCGATTCCAGCGATCTACGTACAAATCGCCGCCCGGCGAGCGTAGAACAGAACAGGCTTCTTCGTTCCATCCGAGTGTCCACTATTCGATTATACCGTATTCATCGTCACATAATATCCGGTGGTGTAATTTCACAACTCCTCCCTCGGTAGAGAAGTAACCTGTTTTTGGACTGAAAATACCGACTGAGGAACTGTTTTTTATCTAGTCTGTACACGATAGCGTAATCAAGTGCGGTCAACACAATACTCTACTTCTGCTGTAGGTATACCGATCGATTGCATGGAACTGAGAGTGATATTGCAAGGCCTGGTGAATCGTTGTTCAAACCGGTTTTCATGTGTAGTTACCGAACAGCCCAGAATACGTCCAGTCGTTCCTTCTGCCTCCGGTTGTATTCTCCCTGTACAGCAACGTTCACCAAAAGGGAGATGCAAGCGATCGGACATACGTCCTGTCCGAGTAAGGTTTCGTCATCAACATCTGCTGATTCTGTTACCTACATCCACCGTTTCATTGGAGAGAATGAGGTGACTATCGCCACTCAGCCACCATTCAAAAGAAATGACCAAGGATCTGTTCGCGTTGATTATTCCCCTTCCTCATAGCTTTCATTTCGGCTGCATTTAGGATTTGGGTTTTTAGTGGAGAAATTCTGGATGATGCGTAAATAATCCTCCAGAACTCTCATAACTAACCTGAGTTTGTGCTGATCTTTCGGCTAATTGAGCTCACTCAAAGTAGAGGAAGAAGCTTAAGTAAGGACAGACAGCCATGTGAATCACTGTGAATCCCAAAAGAAGTTCAAATTTCGATGAATGCAAAACTTAGTCAGACGCTTTAAATTGACACATTCGTCCGCTTGAAACACTGTAAAAGATTGAAGTGGCTGTCATATTCCGCTGTTCTGTTACCCATAACATACCGTGAACTTCACGTGTATCCTCGTCAGTAGCTGCTGCCTGACGGAAATATTTTTAGTTTCAGCCTGGTAAAAGCAGAATTTCACCACTGAGGATTCAGCTCTATGTAAAATAACCACCCTATCTTATCTTAAGCCGATTTTTTCGGTGTTCTGAGGACCAATGAGTGCAGGTCTTAAGGAACATCTCCCAAGTAATGATTTTTTAAACACTGTTATTATCGTTTTATTGCTTGCACTGTGCCATCGTTTTTGTACACACCATGCTAGTTTGCATTTTCTTTCCGTGTTCATTGTATTCTTGTGAAAATCGCTGAAAATTCATTCCCACCTCGGGGTGCATAAAGCTTACCTTAAAGTGACTGCACTTATTTTGGTCGTCGTGAAACTGTAGCGCTTAGGTTTCCGGCGTTACACCAGGATGACATCCGTTCTACTGTTCATACTGATATCAGTATGCCGAGAACTAATGAACATACTGTGTGATGACTGCTATGACCAAGCAATTCAGGTCGCGATTCACGCAATTGGTGTTTGAGTCCTTCTGGCCGAGTGTAATGATTGATTATGCATAACAGAATGACGGGAGATGGTCTTATGATAGGATATTGTGCAGTCAGGCCAAGACATGATAGATGATGGAACTTGCGCGGGGGGGGGGGATTCTGTCGGGTCTGGTTATTTTTCCTGTTTTCAGAGCTTCAGTGCAAGACCGTATTGTGGTGATCCAGACATAGGTGACCGCATTCCAGGCACGACCAGGTACAGCTTCATGTCATTCAATCACAGTTCGGGAAGCTCGGCCAAAGGTACACCGGGCGAACATCACATCCGAGTTAGTAAATGTGATGCGTCGGCGCAAACGGTTACGTGATTGGACGACGGTCCTTCAACCAATCATATGGCCTATTACCTTCCATAAAACATGCTCTAATTCTATCCATAAACATAAGCATTTGCTGCTATCAATTCCCCGTGTATTTCATCGGTGTCCGCAGTTCTGGTTGGAGCCAATCCAGTTCTGAGTATTATAGTATGGGTTCTCGCATTCCTATATTCAATACAATTCTGTTGAAGTAACATATGAAGCTGGATACGGAGATTCAGTCTCAAGTGACGTTTTCTGGCTAACTCTAGTCAAGCTGGCTCGTTTATTAAAGTACTCTTCTAGTGGTCGAGTTGTTGTCATTTGCTGTAACTATCCTGCCCAGTTTCATCGAAGATTGTTTTATCAACCAAGATCCACCGACGTTCGGTGTTCTGCGTCAACTGGAACAGCCTGATGCAGCATTATTTTCAATCTGATAGCTGTTTCAACTCATGTTTTATAGGCTTTTCTTCAGCTTTTTTTGTGGACTGTCTATGCAAACAATATAAATTCCCACACTGATTCTGGATGGTCGAAAGTCATCGCCTCTTCTACATTATGGTACGGGTTCCCAGATATACCCAAAGTCTCGGAAGATATTCAGGTTTGTACTGATAACCGACTTTCCCCTGCGTTTGGATTGCTCAGCTTATTCCGTTCTTAATGTTCATCCCAACGTCAGGTTGTAGAGCTCCTATATCCTGCTTCATCTCATAGATAGGATGGATGGACGACGATGGGGTGAGTGAGTTGGGGAATTTTGACAACGACCGGGGAATCAGAGAGCAAAGCACACCGAAACTAATATCCGGACCCGGGGTTTCATGTGGGGATCTACCACAGATAGCTTATATTTCACTGTGTCCCATTTACAGCATACCCGTTGAACTGGAGCGCCACTTTACCGTCCGTGGTGAACTGTATCAGAACTGAACAGGGACAATTAGTTGTCCGCGTAGCACTGAAATCGTGAATCAACTTTTTGCTGTTCGCTGGAAAGACAGGCTCACGATGCTTAGTTTTATGGGATACCCTGATACGAGTCTCTGCACTGGCTTAAATTTTCTGCCGACACCCCCATCTTACTTTGTAGACGCACAATTTAGGCCCAAACACTGTCGCCACATCATTCCTATTAGTTTTTTGGTCGATTCCCCATCTGAGAATTGTCTGTCCAATTATGAATGCGATAAAGCGAACCAGAAAAGACGTCAAAGAAAATACCATCCACCACAATATGATCATCATAGGCGCTGGACAAGTGCCAGTACAAGAAATCTACGCGCAAACTCGTATTAATCGCGTGTGAAAAAATCGTCTGCGGGGGAACTCACTGCTTCGACAAAAAGAAAAGGGAGGGGGTTTGGATCTCGTGTCGGAAATCACGGATACCACGTAAGCACTGTCACACTGTCACATGCACGACGCAAGAAAAAGGTCACAGGAGTAGCTGTTCATTTACTGAAAGAAATCATGGGATTCAAATAACATGTAAAAAAAGAATTTCATTGTCCATCCAGATATCTACCAAGAGCGTGTTCGTATTCCTGACGCCATACAGCTTCTGGCTGAGCCACACGGCTTCTGATTGGTCAGTACAATCAGTCTTTAGTTTGTAGTCTAGAAGCTGTAACGCGTAAGGGCTTTGCTGGTGTCACCTGGGGAGCTTGATTTACCACAGTTGTCCGGAAACTGTAATGTGTCGCCCGTGGTTTGCGTCATCCCGTAATATATAATGACAGAGACGGTCTATGATCCCCAGGTAAATAAATAAAATTACGATGATCAGCAATCAAAACTACCTTCACGGGAAACAATCATTCTTTCTATGGTACATTCGAAATGAGTGAGATGAGATGGCTCTACGAGTTGCAAAATTTGTCCGCTCGAAATTTATTCCGAAATTCTGTTCTGTTCAGATCATTCGTTGAAAAAGAAATCGGACATATCTGACATGAAAAATGGGATTGGGAACTGCTCATTTACCAAATTGGGGGAGAAACAGGAACCTGGACTTGAGAGAAATGTACTTGACTCTATCAGAGAATCCACCCCTAATACACATACACAGTTTATGCGAAGTGTATATCTGTATTTTCTTTGTCATTTTTTGCTTCATTTTATTGCACAACTATAAAAATACCATTTCCAGGAAGAGGAGGCGGTCAGTGAAAGAAAGGAGCGCTATAGAGCGCATGATAGGGAAAATCAAGCGGCATTGGTAGTGGAATTCGAACACATATCCGCCGGGATGATAATTTGGTGACGTTCACACCGTCAGTGAGATCCAGAGCACTCTGAATGCAGGAAAGGGATTGGACAGATATGGTGTATGAGTTGAGCATGAGGTAGACAAGAAAGCGGATGTTGTGCATGGCAGAATTCACACATGATAAACCATTCACATTGTCGGAGTTTCTCTCACACGAAATTTCACGGGTCCTGTGTGCCTGATATCAATTTTCGTGCGTTGGGTTTGACAATAAAAATTGGGTGGTCACGTCGATCGACTCTCGGTGGTTGCGAAATCACAGAAATGCTAAACGAAACCACAATTTTTCCGATGAATGAAAAATCAAACAATTCAATCGTTTGAACTTGTGGGCCGATTGGACTTTTGTTCACGGCAATTTTCGCAAAATACACCCCACGCACCCATTTCACAATCACGTGTTGCATCCACGTTTCCAGACCAGTTGTCTGCTGCAATTCCAAAACGGGTGTGTGGCTTTTTTCCTTTTCTAGACGCTTGGCGGACAGGTAAAAGATTCATTCAGTGATAGAAAAGTGAATTCTCAGTGAACATACTGAGTAGTTGCAGTAGTTGAAGAAGGTACATGGATCAGGGATCACGATCGCAACTGAGACACAGAATCGCACGAGTAGTCGTAGGCTGGGATTTCCCGTCACCCAGACGCAGGAAGAAAGGCCACAGAAGAAGTAGTTCGTTTGCTGAGAAAGATCAATGGGATTAAATAATATGTACAAAGAAACGTGAATGGTTTAAATAGGTCTTTTGCAATGGCCTGCTTTAAGTCTTGACGTCATACAGGTTCCATTTGAATCACACGGCTTCTGAGTGGTTGGCACAATTGGCCTGTGGTTCGTTGTCCAGACATTGTAACCCGTCTCAACGTGGATGTTGTTATCTCACAGGCAAAGATCACCACAGTAACACAACACTGTATTCTGTATGGTTCTGGATTGGCAGACATTTGTAAGCAAGTAGTATGCTTGTATTTTGTCGAAAGATCATTGATCAAAGGGGACTGAGCATCGTATCCTGGCCACAGAGGAAGTAATGAGAATTCGCATTCACAATCTACCCTTGTGTGCGCAAAATCAATTTGTGAAGACCTGGCCCTCTACCCACCTCATTTTCATCCACCCCTCTGAATATTCGGCAAACCCCGGACAAAAAAATATCACACCGGAAACGGTAAACATTACCTATACTCCTTCAAGTTCATTGTCATATTTTGTGAGTAATATCTCCACCCTCCCGTATTGGAATAAAAATTGTGAAATATTAGCCAAAGAAGACGCATCACTGAAAACAAGTCTTGTTCGCTACATTGTGTCCTATTCAATAATGTGCGTTGGTGGTATAATGGAGCGAATGCGCAAAGCCTTTGTAAAAATAGAAGCTGCGTGAAACACTGGATAAGTATTGGTGGTGATCTTAGCCTAACGGATAAGGCCAGCCACGCAGCAATGCGTTCCAGTTTGAGGACAGCGAACCATAGGCGAATCGCGCCAACCAATCAGCAATCGTGCGGTCCGGACAGGTGTATGGCGTTAAGAATACAAGCAGGCGATAGGTGGATACCTGGATAACCAATAGATCTCCTGTGTACATGTTATTTAATCCTCTTGATTTCCCTTAATAATCGAACTGCTACCCTTGTGGCTCTTTTCTTAGGTCTAGGTGACGGGCGATAACAGCATGCGAATGCTAGTGCCACTCAAGGTTTCAGCTGAGTCCGTGATTTGTGATTCGTAATTCGTAACCTGTGCCTACTTCAACTATCATAGTATTATTCTCCCTAAAAGTTTGATTCACTGCTCAGTGGTAACTTTTTATTGATCATTGAGGATATGAGCACGGGCCACACACGGAATGCGGTAATATAACTATATCTCAGCACGAATGAGGCCCAAGTTAGGTCTAATTAAAGCACAGGAATGACAGAGAGATATTAGAGAGACATTCAAATGAAGAGAGAACTGGTTCGCAATCCGGATCTTGTGGGAATAATCTAAACCAGATGAAATACGAAGGCCACGTAATTCACATGGAATATAACTCATAAAAAATGAGCCGTGATGAAGGGCCGTGATTTGTTTCCTACGTGAATGGGGAACGAGAGAGAGATAGTGCAATAGAGAAATTACACTGACTTACCAGGAAAGAAATTACTGTCAGTGAATGGTCGTAACGTGCGAAAAAACGGAAGGCAACAGCCGAACTTTACCAACAGTGTTAGGATGTGAGACCAATATCTCACCACCTTCGGAGCAGATACTAAAGTACTTGGCCATATTCAACCTACAAACGGAGAATACGATGAACACCAAAGAGTCACTGTGTACGGGAAATATTTTTACCAATTCAGATTGGGACTTTTTCGGCTGGAAGAGATTTGAGTAACTACCAGATTGTCGGACAAAGCCAGGAAATCAGACCGATTTTAAAACAGACTGGTGTAGTTCAGTATTATCGGTATTTTGAGTTGGTTTTTCGGGTGTAAGAATAGATGAATTACTAATGTAGGTAGCGAAAAGCGTCCGGGAAGGGTCAGCAAGTTGCAGAACAACCAGAGAAATTGTCTAATAGACGAAGTAAGTTCCCACACACATGACGTTCAATTCTTGCAGTAAAATAATCTTTTCCTCAGGAAACAAAGGGTTTGTAAAAGTAGATCAGAGACCCTAACTTGTGAAAGATCGATGATCCAGGGATCGAGTCAGGCGCGCACACAAACAAAAGCATAAGGTGCTAGACAATACACATATTTTGTGGAGTGGCCTAGTTTCAAAATGGACGCAGACAGTAAACCATGCGTCCACAGTTTGCTTTGCAAGCAAATTGGAAAAGATCGTTACTAGCCACGAAATAAGAACATGGATAGAAATAAAACGTTCGGCAAACTTTAGCCGTGGAAAAGTGCTGGCGATAGGACGGAAACACAAAGATGAAATAATAATAATGATAATAATAACAATACATGAGCAGTGCAGGAAATAGATCATCAGGGAGGGATAATAGTAGATCGGAATTCAGATGTTCGGCGAAGCTTCTTCGGGAGACAAATATCAACTCCGGGCAATGAAAGAGGAAATTGTATCTGAGGGTGGTGAACATCGAGTTGAACTCATCCATGTCAGCGTTCTAATAATAGGAATGAGAAATGAGAAATACGGGAGTGAAATGATGAGACAGTCTGGAACAATTGCTGGATTAAAGGGTTTCATCAAACGATTTCCTAAGAATGGGAGAAAAAAGATGATCCATTCGGGTTTATTGGAAGACTATCGGTCGTTTGTTCAACTGTTTAATGCTACGTGTGATTTTGTCTGTTGTTTTTGACCAGGTGAGTGATTGAACGGGATGTGATATCATCGGACGTTAGTATTTCATCACATACCAATAATGCTGTTATTGAAAGTCTTCTTTAATCTGTACAAATAGATTGACATCCAGAATTTGTGAGTTAATTTTATACCTTATTCTTACCCCCTTTAGAATGACTGGTCGGGAAGCCGATTGACCGAAATTCCGGTGAAGCGTTGATCATTGACATGTAAACAATGTAAACATGAATTGTCCTGTAACAACTAATTATACCATTCTTAGATGAATTTGAAAAGCTATCACTTTGAACTGAGAAATTGACACTTTGAATTAAGAACGAATCGCTGCGGTTAGATCCGCTTCGTGGAAGACCATTTCTGACCGGGAAGATGAACGACAATACTGCCAGATACACAAACGTAGAGGAAACCTCTGTTGATATTTGCTTTGTTGTTGTGGTGGTGGTGATGGTGGTGTTTATGCCCACACATAACTCCCAGTGAAGGTGCAAATGCCAACACAAGATATTGCAATCTAAAAAAAGTATGACAGAATACAATAAAATATAATGTGCAATGAAAACTGGTGCCCAGCACGGGTGTATACAGCTTCTATTGACCAGACTTGAGCATGAAACAGAATATGAGTGTACCTGTTAAACCATGCACATGACCATATACCTAAACATACCTAAACTATATTTTTCACACATTTTGTCACATGAAATTTTCAGCAGCCGTTATTCTCCACCCACAATTCATCCGGTTACAACATCACATTTGCGCGAACTGCACATTTTGTGTGTGTGTGTGTGTGTGTTTGTTCGAAATAGGTTCACAGAACCTACCCACAATTAATGACTAACTTCTGTATGTAAAATTTCAAGAATATAAACCAGCTGCTTGAGTAGTTACGTAGATAATTCCCTTAGTTTTATTCCTCTCTCTCTCTCTCTCTGGTTGTTACATGACAATTTTGTAGTGTTTTTTCGCTCTCCATTCTGATTTCACCCAGCTGGTGTTACCTTGGCTGTAATATGAGCAAAAACACTGGTACGACACCGTACAATTATTTGTATAGTTCGGTCATACAGTATGTTGGGTTTATGATATGTACTAAAACAATGCTTTGTTCTTAAGTGTCACTGGAACACAGCCATATGATCATAACGAAATATCGATCTCACCGTACTCTTAGACTGTTTTGGCCTGATCACTCGGAGTTCTATTATATATATATATATATATATATTTCGTAAAAACCGCAATGTGGTCAGCTGTTTGGCCTAATTCGTTATCCTATCCGCCCCCCNNNCGATAACAGCTGCCGCTGGGCAGTAAAATAGTTGTACTATTACATTCTGGTTGTGGTAAGCACTAGTCAAGGTCGCTGTTTATTCAACTTCACCTTGCCCCGAAATATAAAGGTACGCGAAGCCCGTACAAAATGGTCCGGACAGGGGCAAGAAAACGTGAGCCGATTGCCTGAATGCTGATCAAGAACGGTAGCTGGAAATCCCCTGTTGGTTTGGCATTGTATCAATCGAGCTGAATTCGTACTGTTTTTAAACAGAGATAGTGCACTATGTAAAGTCTCGGGCTCAATGATAGATCGAGTTGACAGGATTGTACTGTTGTTGGCAGCTAGGGAAGTTGATCATATACACAATTTATTTTTAGTTCACGCTCAGAAAAACAGTTTATTTCACACCGTACCTTATTGGGTACTATAAATGTGCTTCAATTGTCGCGATCAGTGTTTTGTTATGTCCTCAATGCGAAAAAGTTCTTCTTTTATATTGCCTACTGGTTTGACATATGACATTCATAATGAAATGGACCTCACTAAAATGTGTGGTGTCCACATATGTTTCGTAACGTAGCATTTCCCATCCGCGTCGTGCCCAGGACTACACAATGCACATAGACAACAGCCAATGGGAACCAGCTGAACCGTGATTGATTGATCGAGTCACAAACAGTGAGCTCCCATTGACCATTTTGTTTAGTTCACGTGATCTCTCGCATAAACCAATCACGTTGTTCGTAGATTGCCTTGAATGATCGTGCTCATTTAGCAGCTGAAAAACATCCTTCAAGATTCATGAGTGTGTCGGGCTTACCACACTTAGTTTACCTTTCAAAATTTTCTCATTTGCTCGCCATACGTAGGACCGCGATATAGAGATAGCTGAAAATCTAGTCAATATGAATGTACAAATGCACAGCAGATTGAATTTTACTGACCCAAAATTGGTCATTTCTTTGTTTGATGAATATGACTGGTTGTGTGTAATACTGTATTGCATGGTTTGAAAAATTAAAAAGATTAGATTTATCATATCCGAATACCTCTTTGTGTTAGAGGGAACTAAACGCTAAACACGTTTCGTCTGTCTGTCTGTCTGTCTGTCTGTCTGTCTGTCTGTCTGTCTGTCTGTCTGTCTGTCTGTATGTCTGTATGTATGTATGTATGAATGTATGTATGTATATATGTATGTACGTAGGTAGGTAGGTGTGCATGCATTTATATATGTATGGAATACATTTGTCCACACAGTACTAAGGTGTATATTCTCTTCAATGAGTTAACACACAGAAGAAGCGATCATATTTCTTGTTTCCTAATTGCATTGGATTAGATTAGTAATCGATTTGATTATTTGGTGAATTTCATCATGTTCAGGGTGGATTGAAAAGCCAGGAATAGTCAGGTACGGTGTTTTCAATATAGATGTGTCTCATCAGCAGTAGAAACCTCACAAGTGAAACACAACCATTCGATCCACTCGTCCCCACAGAGATAACTGGCCGGACCGCTTTTCTCTGTATTTCTCCAAACGAAATATAATACACAATGCAAGCCTGGTGCAAGGGTCACACATCACTCCTCTACACCCTAGCCCTCTCCCCCCCCCCCCNAGACATTCCAAACCTGACACGACAGAAGGGCTGACAACGCGTGTGATCACTATTTCCCCATGGGCTGTGTGTGTGTGTGCGTCCGCACACCTGCGTGTTTGTGAGTGTGATCCCAGTGCAGCTTGAATGGAACGCATTTCAAAACCCCCAGCAATTGTTAATCGGTGGCTTCTCACGTTCATTTTTGCTCGTCAAGTAGACGAGAGCCCCGGTAAATCGAATAAAACTGAACTACGGTTTCGATCAAGTTTTACGTCACTTCTTCCCTAGGCATACACTGACTGACGCTATACTACGGGGAAAATCGGGGCGGTGCGTGTGTGTGCCGTTTGCATGACTCTGCGGTTTTCACCCTTGCACAAGGTTACGAAATTGAACATGCGGATGTCTGTCATGCAAAGCACACAGGTTAGTCACGGGGTATTTCATTCGGGCTCAGATTCCCAACCAGGTCGGATCAACTGCGCCACTGCGTCCTAGCTTTTCACTCCACTTTAAACAACGAACTTCAACATATGATTGAATCACATCCCGTTCAACACTCCTATAATTGTTCCGGTCACACAGACACGGAGAATCACCATCTGCTTGGAGATCATCATCATCCCAGTGAACTAATCATAACCGTACTAACTTGTTCCNCTCCGCTCCAGCCTACCGCTGAAACTGGCTGAGTGTGATGGGAGGACCGAGATGACATTCACACAACCAACATCGGTTCCGATCAACTTTTGCTCTTATTGTTGGTGATATTCCTCACCTTGTACTTGCCTACAGTATCGTTCGGAAGATTCCGGTCTAGTACAATACAGAAAGTCATCCACCCTAGCTATCCTACATTCAGTTAGTTATTCTATCCTATGGAGGTCGAACCTAGTAGTGAACCAAAACAGGTCTGTCTCCAGGTGTGGAAAAGAAACGGAAAAAATAAAATGCACTATAGAGATGATGAGATGATTGTAGTGGTTGTAGTAATGGTGGTAGTAGTGGTACGCAATGAGCACGAAAGAAGAATACAAATCACGGATTAGCAAACACGGCCACGGACCACGGTAGCACTTGTACGCAATATCCCACGTAACTGAGACGGGAGGAAAAGGCCATAAGAGTAGTAGTTCATTTATTGAAAGAAATAAGGGTAATTAAATAATATCTACAAAACAAACTCACTGGTCATCCGGGCGTCGGCCAATCGCGTTCTAGCATTTCTGCTACTGTCTGGGTTGTACGGTTTCTGATTGGCCGGTGCAATCGACCTAGAAGCTGTAGCACGCACGCGCTTTGCTGACGTCACCCTTGAAGCTTGATTGATCGCAGCTGTCCCAAAACTGTAACGTGTCTCTCCAGGGTATGCATCATCTCGAGGGCTGGGATCACCACAATTTATTTCAAGCTGGTTCAGTCTAATCTACCTAAAGGACACTCAATAGCGCACAAATGGATCAAGCCGTGTTCGGGGAACAAACAATGCCAATTAACTTCAAATGAGCATCAATACTGTAGAATCCTGTATACAGACAGTCCTAGTTAGCTTCGTATTTCATGATAACTTAACTGCACTACTCCCAAAATCTCTGGTTATATCAAACTTGACCACATATATATTTCTTTATTGCATCATTTCGTTTATCTTATTTTAATATCTAATCGAATGCAAACAATTTTCCGGATAAAGAAGCGATAAATCCTAGGGTTGAATTTCAATACAACGAAAATGGGGGAAGTTA
>UZAN01057653.1:0-11062 GCA_900618425.1 Echinostoma caproni
TTGATTTGTGTACATTATGAGCTTGGCAGCGATCAGTGAAGCTCATCAAGAGTCTGAGGAATGACCGCGAGATGTGGTGGGTAGAAAAGTGTAGAGAGATGAAGAAAGCTGCGGCTGTCGGCAATAGTCGCATTCTTTTCCGTCTAATTAGAAATACAGGCCTCAGGAAAGTAGGCGTGGGTGAGGTTACTAAGGAATCCAATGTCACACTGATTCACGATCAGCAACGCCGTCTTGATCGATCGGTTGAACACCTCAAGGCTCAGTTCAACTGGCCCCCATCGATATCTGATCTTTCACTCTCCACTTTGATTGTGCAAATACTGCCAGTTGATGCTAGCCCTCCATCTGAAATGGAGGTTACCTGGGAAATAAGTTATCTCAAACGGTATAAGGCTTCCAGCCCCGACGGGCTGTCCCCATCGGGTTTTAAGGATGAAAATTCAGCCTTGGTTTTGGAGTTGACAAAACTCTTGGGCTCAGTGTGGGAGAGGGAAGAGGTTCCAGCTGAATAGTGTGAATCGGTAACATAACCGNTGAAAAAACCGCGTGGTGGTCAACAGATGACGTGGAAGCGAGGCATGAAAAAATGCACAGAGCGATTAGGTAGAATCGGTGTTTCCCGTCTTCCGGGTTGGGGTCCGAAAGACTCTACAACTGGTTGGCTCGAGCCATTAAAGAATATGGCGACTGACCGTCAGCAGTGGCGCTCGTGTTGTCATTTCTCAACAAGGTAGAATGCTTGAAAAAAGGTATGCATGAACACTTAGATGGTGTGCTCTGTGTGTTGAACATAGAGGTTATTTTTCTTTGCCTCCTTTCAAGTAGGCCCAATCCCTCTCCATCTTATGCTTTATCACTTGATTTGTGTACATTGTGAGCTTGGCAGCGATCAGTGAAGCTCGCTTCACTGTATCTCGCCGTACGATGATAATGATGATGACGGAACATGCCCCTTTCAGCTGTTCATCACACAGTTATGTGTCATGAGTTGTAGAAGATTAAATGATTAGAAGACAATTTCTCATACACTATCAGCACGCTACATACTTCGGAAAAACCGCGGGAACTGCACAACGCCACCAAAGCTTTTCAGTCATGTGCAGGGCAAGTTAAAATTGTTTGTGGTACACTATATTGCCAGTGGAAGCATGTTTCAGTGACCTTAAATCAGTTTTTGCATACGATTTAACACCTCGTTAAGCAATATTGAAGTAAAAATCGACCTCAAGGTTTCATCAAATGAAGTATGCAATTTTTTTACAAACTCCTCAGCACAAATTCGGTTACCTCTGCTTGAGCTTGGCTGTATTTAACTTCGTTATCGCATGTCTTTTCATTAATCCAGTTCTGTTGAGGCTTGCCGCGTTTACCTACTCAAAGTCCTTTTACCTAAACTGCCGGTTTTCGCTACCAAACTGTCCTCTTCACGACGCGATCTACCCATTCTACTGTTCATCGTACTCAGTTATGCAGTCGGAGATGTGTTAGCATGAAACAGGGTTGTGTGACTTTTTCAGTGCACTTTTGAACGCAGTGGTTTCACTGTCCCCGGTTAACGTAAATGACACACGTTACCGTTTCGTAATATCCCTCTGTTCTGTGATCCAGGCTATCCTCTACTTCGCCGCCGAGGCCGCTCAATTCTGGATTCCCTCGGTTCGTCGGTCCGCCTCGGGTACAGGACATGGCCCACTGGGAACATCCCCATGTTCGGCCGCAGGAGATACGGGGGCACAATCTTCCATGCCTGTGGACAAGTCACTCGCGACGGGACTATTTCTTTTCAGTGGTCTCTGTGTGTTTCTCGCACGAATCGGTCGTACATTTTGGCGCAGTCCTTTGTTCCGTGATGCTAGTGCAGTGACCGGTCTGACTGGTGGTTCGGGTCAGGCGGGCACCGTCGGTTCGAAAGGGCTCAGTTCTTGGATGCGTCGATTTGTGCATACGTTGGCCACGGCCTCACCACTTGGTGCCGGAGGACGCAGTAAACTCCCTTCGGAACAGCCCGTAAGTGTCAGTCACATATATCCCAAGCCGCGCAATTTCCCTCTTTTTGTTTTAACTCGTTATAATTATAACTGAGCTTCTTTGCGTTTGTTCTCAGTTTCGAATCGTTCTTGGTACTGAAGTTGACTGCCTCTCATACTTAGATAGCTGCGTGACCAATGACGGCAGAGCATCAAAGAAGATACCCCCCGCATTTTCAAGGCTCGAGGAGCGTACACAGTACTGAAACACCTGTGGCGACGACGTGATGTTTCATTGAAGTCGAAAAGTCGCGTTTATTGTGCCACTGTACAATCAGTTCTGCGTTAGGGATGTGAGACCCTGAATTTGCGGGTAGTAGACATCCGTCGCCTGGTGGTTTTCGACAATTGATGCTTACGTACTCTCGCCCATCTGGGATGGAGTGAGCTGGTTAACAACTTGGAAGTATGTCTTCGGGTTTTTGGGAATGCATCGAACAAGAACTCGCTGTCGCATCGAATTCAGCTCAATGGGCTCCGTTGGTTAGGACACTTTGCTTATGTCCGACGGTCGCCTACCGCAGCGCACCTTATTCGCAGTGGCTGTTGCAGGCTGGAGAAGGCCACATGGAGGTCAGCAGATGACGTAGAGACGAGGCATGAAGAAATGTACAGAGTGATTAGGTAGAGTAGGTGTCTCCCGTCTTCCGGGTTGGGGTTCAAAAGACACCGAAACCGCATAGTTGGAGACACTGAAGGTGACGGCTGCGAACCGACAGCAATGGCGATTTTGCTGTCACTTTTTATCAGACCAGAATGCTTGAAATAGTATGTATGCACAGCTGATCTTCGTACTCTATGTGTTGACCATAGAAGTTAGCTTTCTTTTTCTGTCCCCAAAAGTAATCCCAATCCCTGTCCTCCTTAAGCATTCTCACTTATCTTGTTGTATGCAATATGAGTTAGGCAGCGATCGCTGTAGTTCGCCTCACTGTATCACGCTGTACAATGATGATGCTGATGATTATGATGATGTTCTTGATGCCAGTACATCTCAACCCAGTTTTGTTCTACTTGTTTTATTGATGATTTCGGTTGACTGTTCAGATCTCTTTGTACTAACCGTCGAATCCGACTGAGTTCCAGCTTGTTCGTCCGAGTTCACCACAGAAAACAGTGTTCATCACAACTCCCCGCTCCTCCTCCTCCTCCTCCTCCTCCTCTCTCTCTCTCTCTCTCTCTCTCCTTTTCTATTGTACTGGATGTAATTCTGCAAATAGCTCTGTCCTCATGTCCCATCCACATGGTGGACACCATATAGATAAATTGTCGACCCACAAAGTGGACTGAGTTGGTATTTGCCAGTTTGAGAGATTCATGACACGTTCGGGGCATGGGATTTTTTGTGAAAAGGTAGAGTTGATGTTACAGCAGCACTTCGTTCGTTGTTGAGACCCTCGCCCCCCCCCTCAGTGTTCAAACACCACTGTCTGTGGCGCGTTGTGCTAGTTTCACGAGGCCACCGTACAAACAATCATGTGGTTAGGCGCATAATTTTAGGCAATCGCGGTCGCGCACCAGAGCATCAGTTTGTTGGTTGAGGCATGTGTTAGATAGATGTGATAGATAGATTTCTTCCTTGTGTTATGTTTTCCAAGGTGGTTAGTGGGTGTAAGAAGATCAAGTGTGATCAAACTAGGACATCGCATACGGATATGTAAATATTGATCAGCGGACTCGGTCATTCAGGTCGTGCTAGGCTTCTTGGATGAGGATATTGGAATCAGCTTAGCCACTGGTTATAAACACTGAGTGTTACGAATGGGTGTCGTAAACAGTGGTGTTTGTTGAAAATAATGTGGAATGATTGTAGCTCGGGATGCGGATTTTGGTGTTGGTGCATCTACTCAACGTCCTTGCGACTTTAGCGTGCACGGATGCTCAGTTCTCTTCCTGATACTGTTTCCCGTATTGCAGTTGTTCCCTTTAGTTCTTCATCTAAAGGGGTAGCCAAAAGCCGATTACTAGAATCACCGCATGAAAATGCATCGTTAATAGTTGTATAAACTAAACCTAACATTAAGCAACAGGATTGTGCTCGCTAGGAGCCACTTACTATGTGTGTTGTCATCCCTGTGTTTTTCTGGCTTCATCACATCGTTTCTCAATGTTCCACACCAGCTTGTTACGAGGAAAAATTGCCGATACTAAATTAGTTTTGTAAATCCACTCGCCTTAGTATGCCTGAAAGCGAAGGGTCGGCGTTCTGAGATAGAATTTTGTGTGATGGTCTATAAACGTCCGTGGAACATTGTGTCCTCCTTGTGGGAACTCTTCAGCAGTGTATACTATTACTGTCTCCTCTCCAGTGCTCAGATCGCACACTCTTACGTTGATAGTCAAAACCCTAGAGAACTAGACGATCAGTGACCAACCCTATGTGAAAATGAATAAATAAACATTTTCTGTTTGCACGAATTCACAGACACCAAGGCCCGTTTGTTGTGTTCTTGTCCACCATCAAACAAAAATCATATCACAGAAACTTCGAACAACATGCGAGAGTTCAACGGAATTCCCAACTGTGAGACAGTAGAAGTTGTTGTTGCTCAAACTCTGCTGTCTGTGAGTTCATATCTAGAGAACAAATAATCTGTTCAGTGTGTTGGATGTTTCGTGATTATCACTTCATCATCACCATCTGCTTTTAACCGATTTTCAGCTCTATTTTCGGTCGAAAATGTTCAGGGATACTTTCGTTGTCTGTCTTTGGTGTCACTCCGTGTATCCCCATGTGACATATTTGTCGCACAATCGTGCACAGAACGCTTTCGTTCAGCTGGTTGATTGAGTGATATTCGGGCATCAGTTTTCAGACGTGTTGTATAAGAAGACTCAATCAGGTCGAAATATATGTTTACTACTTCGTAGCCTTTCAGTCCACGTTTCATTTGCCCTGTACACGACGAAACGCACCATATGAGATTGCTTGTGTACCATACACTGAAGCATGCTTTTCATTTCAAAATTTGCGGTCTATGCTTTTTCTACTTACTAATTGATAGTAGCTAGTTCAATGATCCTAGCAATAAATTGTCCTCGCGGTTTTTGCGTATATCGCGCAATCGTGAAGTCGACCGCCGTTGTTCCCGTTTAACCATTTAGTTCTCATCCATATCTTGCATATATCCATTCTTATAAAAATAGTGCGCTCTCCTCTTCTGCCTCATCTTTAGACCTTTGTGAATTGAAACTGCCTGAGTTAATTGCTCATAACTCGATCGATACGTTGTCTTAAGCAAGTGAATTTTTCTGTGCACAAACTGTCATAACGTTTTCACTTCTGGATAAAGTTTTTTAATCGGTTTCTTCATTCCAGATTGAAGATCAACTTTGGTTGTTTCATATACCATTATGAATGACGTAAACTACCCTCAGTGGTAATCGCTATTTGTGAAAGCCTAAAATAAGTTACGAACCCCCCCTGGCCCCTTATCTGATCTTCCGTAAAAAATCGCGTGCATCGGCCTGTAACATTGTCTTTGCCCGAACATTTTATTTTTGTACCGCGTCGGTGTGACTGGCTGGCTATGCAATGCTCTGGGTTGAACTATCGTCAATGTCTAATTCGTCGCGGTTGTGCAAACAAGAAAAGAATTCTCTTATTGGTTTGTCCACTTCTTCCCTTTTTTTCTCTCAGATTATATCACGCCTGGACCCGGAAGAGATTGGTTGGTTGATGCAACAAATCGCTTATGCGCAACAATTTCTTCGTCGTCAATTGGACGTACGTGGTGGATGGCTTCGGGCGAATCAGATCACTTCCGTGCCTCGAAGCGCTCCACTTCGAATGGGTTCAGGTGACGGAGTAGAACATCTGGATACGGTGTTGCTACAACGTCTTGCTGAGGAACTAGATCAACTCCTATCCCTTGTGCTCGAGTTATTAGGCTTGTGGCGAGTGATCAGTGAACATGTGGTACACAGGGTGGTTAGGTAGGTTGAGTTGTCAGGTTCTTCACCCACATGCACGTGTGCATTAATTTCCCGGTCGGATGATCGAATTTCATTGAATCTTCCCATTGGTGCTTCTACTCACTGACTATCCTCAGATTTTTTTTTAACATGTTTTGTACATTTTTAGATTTTGCTGAGATTCAGCTTTCTGTCATTACTCCCTTCTCATTGGTGGATCACATGAGTAGCCAAAAGACAGGAACCGCACAATTGCATGACAAGGTTTTGCTATCTATAAAAACTAGACTGTAAAATTGAGCTTTGAATAAACCCGTAATCTAAATGAGTTGGTCTCGTTCTAGACAGTCGATCGTTACCAGTTCATGCTAAATCACACGTCAAGCCCTTCCAGTGTTGGCACTCGACCACCGAACTAAACAGAAGCTCAGATAGAGATGAACCGGAATAGTCTCGCAGTGGGTAGACACACGCAACCAGTCAGAATCAGCTTGTCAAGGGCTACCAGTCAGACAACCACCGGTTTCTTCCATCGCAGAGCACTCACTTACGAACAAGCATCATTCTGGTCGAATACCCGCGTTCACTGTGATCCTCCACGTTGCTAATTCACGTCTACTACGGTTTACCAGAGCGTCACAGACAACGTTGTAGACATGATTTGCGTAGACGAAAGGAACTGTTCATCTCCTTGGATTTACCTGGTGATAAAATGGACTGTGAAAAGCCTTTACTCGGAATCAGATCTTTATTGCAATCTTATTATTTCAGATAATCTGTAGTGCGCCTGAGCAGATGCACTGAAATTTATCCAGATATAACTTGTGCGACGGTAGTGTGTCTGCTGAGTCTTCTTTTCATGTTCATTACGGCAAAAGGCTGTTTTGAATTTCAGTTTAGTTTCTCATTTTTTCACACCAGTAACGATGCGCCTTTGTGCTACGCTTCTGGTTACTGTCTTTGGGTTGCCCGTTTAGATAACGGTATACAAGAAAGATTGGAATGCTGAGAGACAAATCAAGAAGATTAAGGGTTCAACGATAAAGAGTAGGTAGATGCACATGTGCAGCTATTTGCGACACTCAGCCCTATCGCTCAGTCTCTTACCATCGGTTGCCATGATCTACAGGTCCCCATTTAGGGAGCTTAACGCAACCTAAATGACGGAGTCTTTTGGTCAGGCTTTTCATATTCTCATGCCAGGTCCTGGTTTAACCACCATTTGCTTTTTTCCACCCACTATCGTGCACCGTGGCAACCTATTTGGTGACATGTGTAACAAATAACCCAACCAACGCAATCCATAGAGGTCGACCACTTGGTCAAGTGATTTCCTAAAACTGTCTAGTCTCAGCTTTGCTTGTCCGGTTTCATTTATACGTTCCACTGTGTTCAACGAAACATATACAGGCAAATCAACTTCATTTGATTCTCATTCCCTAAGTGATTTAATAGTGCTGTCAGTTGCTTAGAGAAGTATGCTCTTTCCCACTCCATTGTTTCCTATTGTCATTTTCAAATGTTGTCCAACTGTCCAAGGAACTCGACCCAAAAAGATACGGTTCTGTACAAAAGTGTCTGACAGATTAACGCTCACGTCTACCGTTGTTTACTTTTGTTTGAGTGAAAGAGCTTTCAGGTACACAGCTTTATGTCAAACTCGTGCTCCGTCCATGATGGTAATCTTGCAGTAATCGAAGAAGAATAGAATAAGATTAAACGGAAAACTGAGTGCTGAGTGACATAAATTAAAGGTAACATAGATATTTATAGATAGGAAATGGATGTACGGACATCAACATTTACTTCAGTTAACCGTGTCATCTAAACTACCAAGTTCACCGGTTTTCATTATTTCCTGTGCGAAGACATTGAACCAGTTTTGATTGTCCTCGTTTTGGATGATGTCGTTTTTGAACTGTCCCGAGCTATTACACCTTATCCAACCCACTAAAAAGAACAAATCCTCAGTGCACAAACTGACTTTTTCTCTATTCTTAACCATTGTCAGATGTTTGACCCCGGATCAACGTCGTTCCATACTTCATGTACCGTTCGAAGCTTATGCCATTAACCTGCTGGATTTGGTCTCTCCAGCACGCGCGTTCACCTCGAATGTATTGTCCCCTTCACTTCCACCATCACCCACCGTGTCCCCAACATTGATTAAAACACCGGTGCTTTGTGACGTGGACCTGATCACAGCTCTGATAAATGCACTGATCGAGTACTATTTGACCGAGGCCAGTCAAGATGTAGACAGCGGGATCAATTTGGACGGGATCACTTCACGATTGCAAACAGTCTGCCCCACATTGTTCGCGAATGAGGATGCCATCAGTGCCAAAGCGAGCGAATGTCTCATTCAGGTACGCATATGCAGCGAATAATGGATGACTGAATGAATGAACACTAGTGTTGTTGCTTTCTTTCCACATTATCATCGAAAAACGATCTGTCTGTTTTCTTAGCCGCCACTGAACTGTTTGTGCTTCAAGGTTTTCGGTCTGCTCTATACCATGAGTGGTTTCGCGATGCCAGAGAACTCGACCCACCAATCGATTCATTTCTGCTGCGTGTGGGACAGGAAGATCTTTTACTATCTTACATTTTTCCTCGAAATACTCCTTTCGGCCACCCCTTCATCACAGATTGGTTTCTGAGCAGAGCGGTGGAATAAATGGTCAGTTGAATTTCCGTCAAAAGCTATCGTATTGTATTGTATTGTATTCAAACTTTAGGGATGTGGCTGCAGGATTCAACTAGTTCTTCTTTTGCAGAGGAAGAACAACAACGATTTTTTAGGGTGGTGCAGTTCCGTGACTGGTGCTTTGAACTCTATGGTCCGAGGTTCGAAACCCTCTACTACTACTACTACCCAACTTTGGTTGTAGACAGCTTTGCTGTCATTCTGTTCAATACCACACCTTATGTGGTTCCTTACTCTAAGTCCCGGGGCGTAGATTGCCCGTTTCCATCACGGAATCGCAGGTCTTCGTGATGATGAAATTTACTTGGTCCGATGTTTATCGCACAAAAAAATGTATGTAATAAAAACTCTCGGCGTATGCTCCAACTAACAGCTATTCCGATGTACAAAATAGTAAATTCTACGGTTCACTCATCGATATCATGTGACCAAGCCAGATCTTCATTTGAACTCACCGGTTAGAAAACCGTGTATTTAAAGTGTGTCCAAGCCATATTTGTGCACCGCTCTTTCGACGAGCATACAATTCTTCAGTCGACAACCTCAGGTCTGTGCAGATCACCGATGATTGCAACTCAGTACCACATTGTGACATAGTTTAAGTGTTGACACACTTTTTACATTCTTATTATAATTAGGGTCACTCCAGTCCCCACCCTCCATCGATTTTTTCAGGCCAGTTTACTACGCGCTTCTTATCTTGCTAATGGTCCTGGTCCAACGGATGATGTCAGTAATTTGACATCCGATGAGGCTGTTCAAGTGGAGATCGATCAGCTAGTCCAACAGGCCTTAAGCCTGTACACTGAGGCTGGTCCCAGTTTGGATCTGGAAAACGCTGTCCAACGCCTGGAAGCGGCCGGTGCATGGCGTGGTGCGATCGCTCTCTGTCTGACAGTAGCACTCAAACGCGATCCGGCCAATGTGGCTGTGGATTGTCTGAAGACCGGTCGTCGACCTTCTGCCGACCCACCTCTGACAGGTCCGCAAGCCCAACTTGGACGGCGGCTAAATCCAAGGTGCGCTCGAAGTGGTGCGCTATCACAAGCTGCGACCACAGAACTGGCGGCAACCGAAGGCCGGTGAGTTGGAATTTGTCTCCAGGACAGGTGATCTCGCAACAATGTAATTTGATAAAAGGCTCAAACCAGTTCATCGAGTTGATCAACACACTGTTTAGACGAAATCAACTGGGTTGGATTGTTTTTCGAAACAGTGTAACTCTAGATTAGTTAAATCGCGTCGTTGATCTAGCAAGAATACATTTAAAAACCTTAAATACACTTGAATCATGTTGATGAGTTACGTTATTGAACCATACAATTAAGCATTGTATGGAGACAAATCCACTTAATTTTTTTGGAACACCTTGTTGCATTTCAAAGAGGTTTTAACAGATTCGATTTAACAATCAGTCAGTCATGTGAGACGCCAGGAGCACCAATCACCTAGTTTTGTGTTCCCGTAGAATGTTTGTTTTCCATATCAATACTTAGGGGGTGGGGTGAGGGTTTCTGGGTCACCCGGTTCACCCTACCCGCCTCTGCACAACATGGAATGCTTTGCTTTGTGTTGAACAGTTCAATATTCAAGACTGTAGATCACGATTACCTAATATTCTACACGTATTGCTCACTCAACACACTTTGAACTCTTGACAAACGCAACGGAGTTAATTTTGCATCTCATACTACTATTTTTATAATTCCCCAAATCGTTGCTCGGTCGAGGATAATTGTTTATTGCAGCTAACAGCTAGGATATCGTAAATGAGCATGCACATAACAGGAATCTCATTTGAAACATATCATCACAGTTCCGGGCAGCACATCGGGTAATGGATGGATCAATCGGTAGTTAGTCTTAGAGACAAGGCTATTTGCTCTCGGTGGTCTTTTTAATTTTTGATCGTTGGAGAAAACCAACAATCGCACTACTACTCACAAATGTGAGTACTATTTCACAACACTAGCAATAACCAATATGAGCCTTACACTACACAATGTGGTTAGAGGCATACTCACCAAACGCATATCGCATAGATGCCAAATGGGCATCTCTAGTAAACATTAAACAATTTCTGTATGAAAATGTGACGTTGAGGCGAAGTGCTGTGTAACCAAAATTACCTTTTCCACTCGTTTATTCAGCACATCCAGTTAATAGCCCACCTTGATGCGGACCAAACATGACAAAGAAATTTTAAGGAAAATGCGGAAAGATGCTGTTTTTCTTACGTTCAATAGCATATGAACTGTTTGTTTGTGTGGTTCATTTGTCGCTGTCGTGGGGTGCTACTCAAATTTGTGAGTAATATGTAATATAGTTAGTGGTTTTTTTCAACGGTCAAAAATATAACAAGACCATCGAACCATCAAGCAATAACTGCCGACTGCTCCATGCCCTA
>UZAN01057659.1:0-12651 GCA_900618425.1 Echinostoma caproni
GGAAGAGTACTTCGAAGTTTGAATAATACATGTTTATGTCTGATAACCATGGCAATGCTAAGAACAAGATCAATGGAATGTCGAAACTTATCAATTTTTCAGTGTTAAATTTTTCTGTTTAGCAGCAGAGACAAAAATGTTTTGTTTCAGTCAATGGAAAACTTTGTTTTGTTTGTCAGGCTCTGGGTGCAACTAATGTCTACCATAGTAAGAATTCAGAACTCCGTCCTTTCTAAGAGTTATGAACAAACCTCCACAATCCCGTACACATTATGAAATCCAGGTAACATCCAGGATGATGCCTGTTTGACAAAATTCCTGGTACGCACAAAATTTAGCGGATACCTATGTAGGGATCTCAGACTAATAGCCTACCTAAAGTCACACTTTGTTGAGTGGTGCTTGATGCCTTTCAGCTTGCTAAATATATTTTGTTTCAGGATTTGTAACTGGACTTGGAATTTCAGAAGAAATATTTTAGAGGTCAAAATAACAATATCAGTTTAACCGTCAATCGGTTTGTACAAAAGTCAACCTGTATCTATGTGGGACTCATGTGACACGAGTCACGTGCCGCGTGTCACGTGCTTTAATAACAGACAACCCCAACTGTTCACCAACCCTAATCAACTTTAGATTCGCTTCATGCACCCGAAGGGTTATTTGCCAGCGAACGTCACGAGGAAAGATTGGAGAGAGCAAAACTCAATGTGGCATGATAAAGAAAGGCCTATGTCACGCTACGAGCAATTGAAGCTCAATGATACTAAAAACAACTAACGCAAACTATTTTGCATAAGAAATGTAGAAATAGGTTCCCAAATCACTCCAAATGGTCGAGATAAGGTAGGATGCTGTTTCTGCGTGTGATGATGTGTGCTGAACGGAACCTGTATTGTGAAACAAACTTGGAAATTTGCCATGCAAACAGTGATCTTAATTTTGCGAGTTTCCGTTAGGAATCAGTTTGCATGGAACGATATACTTGCACCTAATAACATAAACCAGTGTAAATCTGTTTGTATTATGAAATACGAAAATAAGTCCCTTCAATCTGGAAATAATAGAATTCTACTTTTTAGGTGTAAATATATTGATTAACAATACAGTCAATGGGGAAGGATGTAGAAAATTTCAAAGTCCATTCGAGAGAACAAAACGAGTTAGTATGAATGCATCAGAGAACAGTTTACGAACACTATTGTAAACGCTCTCTACATGTTTAGTTCATGAAAGGTGGTATGACAGAACGATATCAATTTACTGAACACAGTCAGCATTAGAAATGATGAGATCGTCGACAACGTGTTATGGCAGGTTAATAAGAGAGCACAATAAAAGGAGCCGGATTTGAGGTGGCAGCGAATATGAACAAATTTAGAAAGAATTAGGTATAAGGGATCAGGGAAAAGACCAAATAAATCCACCCTAAAACTATTTTGAATTCGATGAAAACGGTTATTATTATTAGACGGACNTTCTAAGCACAACTCCAGACAATAAATTAGACAGGAACACGCGGGTTGCTCGGATGTATGGGGTAAAAAGGAAGGAGACAAAATGATTCCCTGAAAAACACTAGTTAAATTAGATAAAGAAGAAGTTTTATGATTTCTTGAGGCGAATTTCATTCTGAAAGACAATCAAATTAGAAGAAAATTCAACATATCGAATCCCGAACCCCAACCAGAGAGACAATGCATGAAAATGCTGCGGTCAAACCAACGGAAGGTTTGGCAAGGAAAATAAGGTGAACCGTTTTGATAATCTTATCAATAAACCACGTGATCAGTGGTGGTGTCTAGAGTCGGAAATGAGGGTTGATGGGTAAACGGAAGAGAATCATGAGCCTCGACGAGGGTATCCTTTTGGTTAAATGGTACTTTTTCAGAGGCTTTCAGCATCAGTGAATAACTCGCAATCTGTCAATAAGCTGAAGAACCCTTCTTGGGAATTAGAACAGTCGGGAGACTCTGTAGCAACCACGGATTGTTCCATGGGGCTTACATGAATTAAAGAATCTCAGCTACGAACGCTGCAAGATGCTTGGCTCAGAATTTTAATAAAACCGCTGCTATTGAGACAGGTCACTGGGTCTTGTCTGACGCTTTTTGCTTCAAAACGTTGATAACCTTAATCGGAGAAACGGGCTTGTTGTATTCAGGGGAATCACGTGAGGCGGAAAATTAGCTATGCTGTTTTCTCACTTCAGGAGAAGAGCTCCCATTTGTGCTACAAAGTTGTTCTAAAACCATCCATTTTTCGTGACGGTTGCTGTTGCCTGGAATGACTTACATCCGACTCAGGCTCTTAGCCTCTATCTTCATGAAAACCGATAGTCATTTAACATTGTTGCGTTTTCCTCTCACAAAGTTGTCAATTTGTAATTCAGCCGTCTCCTCACACCCACATCTGTCGAGGTAGTTTGCTCCATTGCCATAGTTAGTCCATCAGGATATAGGTGGTATGGTGGTGGTATTCTGGGGACCAGTCAAATAAATGAAATTCGATCTATCCTTTAATCCCATCGCATTTTACATCTGTAGGCTCTGTTAGATCGACCAGCAAAATCCCTCAACTAGAACACTTCAGACCTTTATTCAGGGCGTGTGTTGTTGTTTTGATGCACTTACACGCCAAACCTTCGATTACCGTGGAACATCTGATGTCTTTTATGCTCAGATGCTAATTTCATAGTGACATTCCTCGGTAGGTACAAATAGTTCGTCCGGCGCACATCCCACATTTCGCCACTGATCTCAATTTGAAAGGGATACTGGCTTAACAAATAGAGAAGGACCAATGAGAGTATCACATGCATTAGAAATAATTCCCCTTTCGGAAAGTATTGGTATAAAACGAAGTAATGAAAGTGAAACGGCCTGCAGCAATAGCTATCTTAACCTTCTTCAAAACAGATTTACGTTTTTATATGCTTAACTATATTTTAAAAGGAGTTTTAGACGATGTTGAGTTAAAAAGACAATCTAACTGGTTGTTCAACATGAATTATGCCAAATAAGTTTTGCAGCCGTTGCACATTCATTCATTTCAGATGCACCTATGACGTGATATTGCTGGAAAACGTGAAGACCGTTTTACGGGAAAAGATAACGATAAATATTCGTTTAGAATAAATAACAAAAATTGTAGGTGACTTGTAAATGATGTTGTGGGACAAAATCTGCTGATTTAAGATCCTACAGATTTCATCTGTGCAAAACATTGATATCATTCTTGCAGGCAGTCAATGTTCGAGTCAAATCATTCTGACGTCTAACCACACTTGACAACTCAAACGTCTTCTATGCGACGGATTTGGAGACATTAGGATTGTGCGTAAAGATGAGGTGTGCGAGAGAGTGAAAGTTGGCAGAACAGAGGCTTCTGTGGCATTCGAACCTAAAGATGGAGGCCCCATATGTAAACCTAACAAGCGCGGGGTCTGCCAGTTGAGCTACGAGGCTACGTTAACAGAAGTGTTGTCGGATATCTGCTACCCACACGACATGCATAGCTCTATGGGTTTCGTGAAATGGCAAAAATCTTGGCTACATTGGAACATTTTTCTTGGAATCTGTATAACGAACTCCAAGATTTAGATAATTGATCCATTGCATTGTTTAACGAAAATACGGCGCAATTATGTGGAAACTATGAGAGGTCAGTAGCCTCTTTGGGATTCCGTCCATGCTATCCATGGAGTCTCTTGTAGCTCAGGTGTTATAGTATTTCAGTGAACAAAAGCTCAGTTAGCGCCCTTTGAGTAGGTTCACATCTGATTCTTGTCCCGATCGCAACGTAGATCAACCGCGCCTCCATTAGCTCTGTGAAACAAAATTAGTTGGAAAATTGAAAAATAGACTTTCAATATATTGCGTATAGTGGAGTAATATTTCTCATATCATTGTGCATTTGCCACTCAGTGGAAAGATAATTTTCGGAAATATGATACTCCCTCGCGATTGAGCGTTCCCGTAATGGCCGAAGTCTGTATGTACATCCATTGATCGACTTGACGGTGATAGACAATTTTCATGAAGTGCCGGAATCCCATGAACCAAAGTAATCTGTTATTCAGGCTTAGCAACAGCACAAGTGTGCGTATCTGCGTTTGTATCCGGATGCGTAGCATATATCCCCAAAAATACTCCTTAGTCGGATTTTATTTTTCGAGTACGTGTTTTTCTTTGGGGTTTTTTGAGTGAGATTAACGGTGCATTTTTCTATGTAGGATGGAACAAACAGCGAATAGTTTATGCCGAATGCAGCTGAGGATGGAACCAATTAGAATAAAGTGCAACCAATCTGTCCAAACTCGGACAAAGAGCTAATAAACGATTATCCAAGAAAATGTTTATTACTTACTTTTTATTGTTGTTTTGAATGGTCAATTCCAACCCGTACTTCAATGTTTACATCATTGAATTGATTAATATTAGAATATTTGGGTGAACGAAGCTTTTCTCAAATTAGCCTTACTGTAATCCAATACAGTAATAAAATTTACGTTTGTTCCTGGTGCAATAAAATCAACAATACCAGTGAGGGTGAACATCACAAGAGAAACAGAATTGAGGATTTCGTCATGGATGAACGTTCGCAGATGAACACAGAAATCGGATACCCTAAAAGATACACTGAGAGAATCCCAGAAAAAGTATGAAATATTAGTCGATTCAGGAAGCTCTGAAGAAAGAAATGTTTACGTCATAATTGTTCATAAATTTTCATGATCGGTTTATAATGTGGTTAATGTAAACAAGGTGCCACCTAGCGGCAATTGTGATTGATTTTATTGCTCCACTTCTCAACCACGAAGGTTGATACTCATGGACGAGCTCGAACGGACTTCTGGTCCTGGGGAAAACATACGACAGCAAGTGAAAGAATAAATACAGGAAGAGGCAGCAGAATCGAGCACTTTATCCTTCAAACGTAGTTACACATAACGGACTGAATGTGAATGAGGTTTGGAGCGTAGCTGCGTAGAAAGTTTTGTTGATGGCATTCGAAAGCCTTCTATGCACAGTCTCTGCTAAGGTGTAAGTGGTATAAAGATATTCACATAATTGTTCTCAGCAAAATCTCTCCTGATACAAACGCCTCTTGTCTTCGCATCATAATTTTCACCGGACTCTTCGAGTATAAATTCTGAAAACATATATTTCCTTCAGTTCGGAGTTTGCGATGAAGCATGTACATATTCATCTCGGTTTGTTGGACAAACAGAGTGCTGAGTGATATAAATCTGTGGAAAAAATATACTACCCATTCCACGTCGCCTCTCAACGGACTGACCGTCTGATCCACCCATCATTAAGACAAGTTAGGCAAACATTCAGAGATGGTAGCTTTTTGTTTGCTTCAATTTCAGTGGTGAATTTCAAATTCCGATATAAGGCATTAAAGTGAGTTAATAGGTATTTAACGTCCGTTTTGGAATCGACCCCATAAAATGACATCTACACAATGTGTTAATAGTGCGAATTGCTCGATTGCTCGAACCACTTTTTATTTTAGACTTGAAAACTTCGGCAAACAGTGGACCAAGCTTGGACTTCTTTGTTACACAGTCATTTTGGTGATATATTTCCTCGTTAAACGTGAATGACACTTTGTAAGTGCAAGAGGATAACAAACGTTTTGGGTGATCGCTCGATAGGCTGACACCGATTTCGTTGCTTTTAATAGAATCACATAAATCAATAATCGTCTCTTCGGTAAAATAATTTCGTGGGGAGAGATGTAACAACCAGCGAAAACATGTGATAGTTTTAGATATTTTAACCACACAAAGCATCAACCAGACGAAATGTATACTTAACGCTAAGTAGAGTCATCATCATTCTTGCCGGTTCTAGGAGACAAGCTCATTATTTAAGCGAAGGGCGGTGAGAAAAGCTGCACATGTCCAGGATCGGCCGAAGAGGAACTCCACTTTTGAGAAGCCCATGCAATCGTGGAATCGCAGCGCCTAGTGGACCAACTCGTTTAAACGTGACGGTATCTACAAAGTCATTTTGTTTCAGCATTCGCAATTTGGTACAAAAGACCATATATACTTGGTGTCTTGTCAGTTTCTTGGAACAATCTGTGAATTTCTCTCCGTCGTTGCCATTTCCTCCACGCAGTTCGGTTTATTAAGCGCAACATCACCGAATCTTTTGTCTGGTTTCGTTATGACGACTTCTGTGTTTGATTTGTAACTATCTCAATAGTTTACATATTGTTCCGTTAGTCGAAGATTTAGCACTCGGATATTGACAACAAGTAAGCACCAAAGTAGATTTAAGTTGCTCCGCTTCTAGTCGAGAAGAGTCTGATAACTGAAACGCTACGACCGCTGTACAGGTTTAGAACGGAACGATCTATATAGGCACGGGCGCTTCCGTATCCCAGCTACAGCGGATGCAGTCAACATCCGTTTGCACAACCCCTTTGTGTGCTCAAAAGCAATGGTGACAAGCACACAAGCTCCCATGGTGGGAACGTCGACAAGCGACAACTTAAAGGGCATCCAAACAAACGATGAATTACTCCTAACGAATTTAGGTCATCTATATGCAAAGTGGAAATCAGTTATGATGCAAACTGTTGAAAATTCTAATTAATTTCTAGTTCTTCGTAAAAAGCTGTGGTACAACTGTCATTCAAGAGAGACGAACTATTAGATTTCAGAAGGAGGCGTTAGATGCGGCAATAGGAAGAAACCATGAATGCATTTCTCCTATTCATGCGTATTCTTAAGGTTCCTAATGATAATAAAATCCTGTAAAGAGAGTTTATTTACAATGGTCTGGTTTTTGATTATATGTTTATTTGGTTCTTTGGAACAGAACTTACATCGTCGAACCACGAAGCAATTGTTCACATTGGTATTGAGTTGGCGAAAAAGGTGTTACTGGAAGCGCAATTCGCCATCATCTAGCAGACTCTGGTCACTAATGAATCAACCTTGAATCAGCCACATAAGGCTAAACGGTTGTTTCTTCACACCCTGGTCGCGGAAGAATCGATCGGCATTAGGTTGCTTACACCCAACCCACGTTAAAAAAGATTTTAGTCAACGTCATCCGACTAACGTGGCTGCAGGTCGGTCACACATTTACATTACAATCTGGTTGTAAAGATGCGGTATGTAACACGTTGCCTAGCACCACATACCACTCTCCCGACCCCGCATTCATCCGCTTTCTCAATCATTCACTGTGACCTCCTACCGATTGAAAGTCAACTCTGTTAACAGGTCACTTCCTCAGATGAACTGTATAGGCTCTTAAGTGAATTTCGCGGAAGTACGGATTTGAGTAACCGAAAGCTGATTGTTTCGGTCGTCCCTAATTCTAATGAGATATACTGTAGTAATCGTGTAACGAGTACGCACGCACCGTGGTACAGCTTCCAGGTAACCAATCAAGAAACGGAATAACCGACCAATCCTGTGGTCTCAGTTGGCACCAACCAGATTGGCTGAATGCCGGAAGGCAAACAAATAAACCATATCGTTGTCGGTTGCAGATTAAAGAATCGACCAATGATTGTTTGTTGCTCGTAATATATATTTCCATGATTTTCTGAATAGAATTAACTGTATCCACAGCCCGTCTTGGTTCTACCTGACTTTGCGCTATTCAGTGGGTTTTCAGTCCGATTTTCCAGTTCGCACTATTCGATTTTGATTCCTATTCCGAATACTACATATATTTTCGTCTGTCAAACTTAATGCTATGATTCTAGCCAATCACAAATGATCACACTATGCCTTTTGCAATTCAAGTTGTCCCAATATGATTTCAAGATGTCCTCGGATTATTTCAAGTTGTCGCATTGACCTCACCGGTGCTGAAATGATGAAATACCATTCTTCCCCAGATGGCTAGTGCTATATATACTATATTCTATATATATTCTATATATATATTTGATATATATATATATATATATATATATAGTCAGTGTCCTTCATCTGATCGTTTGGGAAACATTTACTGAAATATGTTTTGTCTTTGATCGAAGATGAGCAACATATCATGAAACCCGAGGTGGACATTCTCATGGCCATGCATGTGGTCAAGAAAGCCTGGGTGTGTGTACGCACACACGTACTGATCAACGCTTTCATGAAAGCTGGGTTCAAATTCACATTGATCCAGTGACTGATGCAGTCACCAGAGGATAAATGCTATTTGTTCGATGACTTTACTCATTATGTGTCTATTGGTGACCGTTTGGAATTTGATGATCAAGAAGAAAGTTATTTAAAACTTTTTGTATCAAGCCTCTTTTTTCACTCATTGGATGAATTCGTTTCGAATCAAGCTAAGGATCGCAAAGAAGAAGCTGAATTTGAGACAGTGAATGCGCCGGAAGTTATCTCAATCAGAGAGGCGCAGAAGTTATTGGATCTAATTGAAGCTGTTTGCCTTGGCTAATGCTCGGAGTTCATGTCGATTACTGGAGTGTACAATTAGGCAATGCGTTTGTTGATTTCCAAAGGAAAGCCAAAGTGAAACAAACCGCAATTTATGATTTTGCAAAAAAATACATCTCCAAAAGTTTTTTTGCAATTCTGTACGGTACTGAACATAACTGTGGGGCAATCGAATGTAGTCATTTTTCCTGCAGTGGTCACCAACGCCACGGTCTATCGGTCTACCACTGGGCTCTGTAGCACTAACGTGCAAACACGGGTGAACGATAATCGCGATTGACTGGTAAGCGGGTGCGTAAAGTGAGATGTTAGATCCGAGCGACCGATAAACACCATCACACGGACACCCCGATGGGAATGAATGAACGATACTCTCAATTGTACTATACCCTTTGCAAGTCAAAATGTTCCAATATCATATCAAGATGCCCTCGGATTACTTCAAGCTGTCGCATTGACCTCACCGGTGCTGACAAGCATCCCAGCGAAGTCTGGATGACCACCATGCAACACCAATTTCTCTACCTTCCGTTGAAGTGCGAGAACGATTATGGGACGAGCGTCGGTCACACGGCCCGCAATTCGCGTGGCATACATATCGGTTGTTTATCTTGCTAGTTTGCGTACGGTTCTGTATGTGTGATTGTGTGTTCGTCCACCTCCGCTGATACCAATGAATCACGCCCGATCAACGGTTGAGCCATTGATTACCTCCATCGCATGATGTTATAATACAGTGCAATTGCTCCATCGTCTCGTCCTTCTCATCCGTAACCTTAAACAAGTACATTATTTCTTACTATTTCTGTGATCTTATCATATTCCGCGATCTGTGGCACTCGGAGTGTCTCACCCCAACACTAGACTGTCTGATTACCAGCCTGTACGTTTTGGAATACTCTTGTTGCCACGTCCAGTCCATCCTTGTGCTGATGGCACTCCTGCTGCACACTCCAAGATCACTGGGTCTACCTAAGAGTCACGGCTGTACACAAGGTGTGGTTTCTCGCTCGGTTTAATTGAGCCAAGGCCATGTCCCTTGTTGCGGCTGAACCATCCGACCGATCGATAAATGAACCCGATCGGTAGTGTGATCTTTGGGCTAGCAGAGGAGGAGGATAGTTTCCGAATCCAATGCTGCCTAAATGTTGAAAGAGAATCGTAAGAGAAGGCATTCGAGAACACCACCCCAGTTGGCTTAGTCGCGGATTGACGAGAACGGGAGTATGGCAATCACGGCTCATTTGGTCGGAACATCGTGTCAGAATGAGTAAAGCGGTCGGGCCCATTTACACGATCACCAGGGTGAGTTCGAAACAGGTCAAGCATCGCTTACTGTCAACAGCCGAAACGATCGCGAATTCGTTGAACCACTTCCACCTTGTACGTTCAGTCCTCAAGGATCTACCTGAGTTTGTCCGCAGGATTACGGTGGTTGTAAGCGACAGTGCGCCTCGTCGTTTCGGCTTGGAGGCGGTTTTTGATGAGCCTGTATATATTCCGGTGCCATATTGCTGCGCCTTGCACCTTATTCTCCAGCACTACACCCAATTGAAGGTGTCTGGGGTGTGATCAGGCATTGTGTGAAGCAAAGCATGCGTCAGCAATACGGGATCGTGCTTGCGGGGGATCCATCTGGCTCCTTGTCCGCGAGATAATGGTAGATGTCAGTAAAACCAGATATGTGTGCAAACATGATTCAACATGTAGCTATAATTTGCTTGAAAAAGCTCAATTATGAGGACATTTAAATAAAACATGATCATTCTTCATTTAGAAATACTCCTTTTTCGCCTCGATCATTTGGGTCATTTGTGTGGAAGGTGGATGTGCGGCGAGTCAGATATTTGTACATGTTATGCATCACCTAATGACTGTCAGTTTTCAGGAGTCTGAAATTTAAATAATGAATAACTTGTAGTGTAATTATATCGGTAGAAAATTAAGGCTTAGAGAGTTATAAAAGCATTATTGTGACGTTTCAATCCAAACTGGGATTCGTTGTAAATTAAACCAATGAGATATTTGGATTAACATCTTTCCGGGCGCCTGTGTGATGTTTGCACGTCTATAAGTCCACTAATCGTCACAGGTTTGCGAATGAGACTTAGGTTTGTCTGTCTCGATGAATGGGTTTATTCAATTGATCGAGTGTTGAGCTTCACGAGTTAATCATTTCCCCTTTTTCTTAGCTCGCCCCACCACGTTTTCGTTATCGATCGCAATCTCGTGACCCGTCCGTGTGCAGTGGTTCCAGAATTGTGACCTCGGGTCATCACGTCCGATCGCAGGCTGATGTTCATGTAGGTGAGGGTATAGTTGTTTGCCTGTCTCAACTATGTCGTGTTGAATGCTGCCCAGGTACGCGTAGATTGCCCCTGATCGTTCGTACTGTTTGATTCGACCCTTACCGTAAAATAATACCAGCGTTGCGTAAGCTCACAGCCAAAATGCGAAGATATTTCTTTTCGATATATCGCTTCAGGCATTTACGTAAAACGTTCGATTTGTTAATAAAATAATAAAAGGCTTAGGGTAAAGTATTTTTCAATCTATGCTGTCCTATAGAGACAGCTTTTGTTCTCACTGGTACAATATGCTCTCCGCGGCTAAAAGCTCTTGGAAGACAAAAAGAATTAAAGTGCAAGATGCATCAAACAGCTACTGTCAAACAACTTACACTGCAAATCAGGTCAGAGGTCAAAAGACTGAATGCATCATTCGTAAAGAACGCTCTGGAAGCTAGGGATGGAAAACGGTTATGGCAAGGAATCAGACTTAATGCTTGTAAATGCTTGAATGCATTTTTAGTCCTCCCTGATCCGAATACCCCCTGGATCCCTCAGTCATCAATTCCTTACCCATCACCGGAACACATATCGCGAAATACCTAGGATGCACCATATATAGCAATCTACGGTGGTCTTCTCATGCACTTGCTTGTGTTGGTAGACTGCGTCACTTATCGTTTCAACTACGCGAGCTACGACAATTTCGCGTCAGGCATGAAACTTTGTGTTCTATTGTTTATCATTGAATTTTGCCTATCATACTTTATTGTTCACCGGTTATTTTCCCTTGGACTACTTAGAAAGAACTTCATTACTTTACATCGCGGTTTGGTGATTATCAGCCGTGCTTCTCGTATTCCTTTAAACACTCTGATCACCAAATTGTGTAATTTGCATATCACCTCCTGTGACAACTTCGCTCAAAAGATACTCAATGACCCCAGTCATCCACTCAATTCCGATTTATCTGCTTGCCGTTCTCACGCTTCAACCCGATCCAATTTTCACTGCTTACCGCATAAACATTTACCGCAACTCAACGGTTCCCTATCTGGTTCGTATTCTCACTGACTCGGCACGGAACTAATCATAAATCTACAAAGATGATCACCTATTTGGTTCTATTGTTGTTGTATCCCATTTTCATTTCATTTTGTATCCCACTGTAACAGTGAACACATCTTTGACTGAAATGTGGGTACAGTCGCCTGCAGAAGTCATCTATAATACAATAATACGAAACAAAGAGACAATCAATGAGAAGTGAGGGTTCTCACTGTGGTGAAGTAATATTTGGTAGCTGAATTCTGTGAACCATTCATCTTTACGGAGCACATATAGCTATTTACGGGTAGTAGCCATAAGTTAGAGCTTGTTTAGTCTTTTCTCCGGTGGCCTGCATGCTTATCCAAGACATTCTTCGGGGTTCATAAAACGTTGCGCCTGAAAATGTCATCGCTCTTTTCAGATCCGTGAGCCTAGGTAATATTACGTCAGGTGCATGGGTTGTTTCATTCTTTGTTTACCAATGTGTGATTGTCTAACTGATACTGTACCTCCAACTGCAAGAACCCTAAAATACTGCGTTACGGTTCAGCTATGATAACCGAAAGGTGTTCTGATCTCCTAACACTTACTAACTCATGGAACATTTTCACAGTTTCTGATTGGTGGTGGCTTCGGTAATCATTATTCTAAGAGCGACCACGGTGGTGTTCCCATGGTGAAACTGAATTAAGAAATGCGACAATGGCAATAGGATTCTTTGAAGATAGTTTGTATTTACTGCTTGTGAATGTCATGCGTTAACCTAAATTCAACTGGTTTACTTTGTGTGAAGGAGATGTTTAAGTAATACCATATGATTTCAGCGATAAAGATTATCGAATTAAAAGCCCATAATCCGAAAAATGCATTTTGGAAACA
>UZAN01057664.1:2460-12647 GCA_900618425.1 Echinostoma caproni
GTTGCTGATCGATCGATCTCCCGCGTTCTTCCATAATGCGCTTCAACGTCGATGGAGTTAGTGCCTAAAGTTAGCCATGCTTATTTCTAAATCACTGATATAAAAATACTATACCCTTTTCCCTATGACGTTTCTTACAGACAATTAAGATCAACGGAATGGAGAATATGCTTGAGATATTGATCCCCGTCCGTATCTACTTCAACAGATCGCAAAAAAATCGATGCCGTCCAAAACTCGGCTCAGATTAATGACAAATAACGGTACCCAGTATTACAATCGCATCAATACGGATATTGTTTCTGTTATTAATTACGCTGACCCTCATCCCTTAAATAGAAAAGGAACAACAAGTAAAACAGTTCTCGTGGTGGCAATAACCGGATGGGATTGAGCACTCATTGACCAATACTACCCACTATTGTCCAATTTGAACAAACTCGTTCACTTCCATGTAGCATCACACTTATTCCTCACTTAGGGAGAAGCGAATTTTCACAAATTCTGTGCAACGTGGAACGACCGAGTGAGTCAAAAGTACGCGAACGGACTGCAACAACAGCTTGTCAGTTCCGTGAGTAAATGGTAGTCCCAAGAAATATCTTCTAAAAAATAGACACCGATGTCTATGCCGCGATAAGGACATTGTGAAGGTGAAGTGGCACAAACAAAGTGGACAAGAGCATAACGTAAAACCCTTAAATCCAAGAAAATGAGATAAAAATGAGAAAAGAGATGCCTCAGGACAGAATTTGTGTGCGAAAGTCGTTCGTCAACTCAGAATTTCGGACTGAGTGATTTGATATACGAAAGATGGAGAAGTAATGAAGTATTTGGATTCGTCGGGGGCATGTAGTTCATTGTGGCTCTCCCGTGCATCGGGAAAAGGCTAGTTAGTCAGTTACATGATATAATTCCAGGGAGGCCGATAAGAAGCGAATGTTATGGACCAGTCAAACTTAATGCGGTTCAACTAATATTACTACGTCTGGCGGAACATGAACACTGATTGTTTAACACCTATTGGGTCAATAATCTTTCCTTATACATCGTATTTAATTCGTTTTATTTCTTCTAAAAAATCAACTGCCATTTTTGTAGTGTTCTTCCTGCACCTCGGTGTTACGAAACTCCGGTGGTTGAATGCTAGCACGATGTCGATTATGACTGCTGATCTGTAGATATATCGAATACTGCATTCATCCTGCGGCATGAGCGAAATGTGGCAATCGTGAATGCAATGATCTGCACTTCCTTATCTTGGAGTAGGCTGATGTGTAATTAACTTACTATATCAAACGAACATCAAGCAATACGGGAAGAACTTTATGTTCCATCAGGCCTGGTGTTGTTGGTCAGTGGCCTGTAGATCGTGCGTTGGAATCCAAACGCTATCAATCAAGTACCGGTCTTCCTCAAGCTAATCGAGCATCTATTCCTCTAGTTTGCTTATGCGATACATTAAATTTATGGTCCTGTTCCTTGTGCACCGTTCAAGGTCATTCACGTACTGAAGTTCTGTGGTGATTCGGATCTACGAGATCACGCCTGCCCTGGAGCAGCGCGGTACAGTTTCCGGACATTGGTAGTCGATCGACCTTGAGCAATGACTCCAGTAGCACGTGCACAGCCTCCGGATACACGTCATTGGTGCACCGTTCCAGCCAATCAGATACAATGCAGAGAAGAGCAGTATGACGCAAGATGTGATGCAATATGATTGGTGGAAACTGAGGTAGCCAATGATCTTTTCTTGTGTACATATATATTCACTTTCATTTCCTTCAGTAAATGACTTTGTGATTCGCCTGTCTTGTGGTCTTCTTCCTCGCGTCTCGATCCTGCGGGTTATTGCGAGTTCGAGCCATTGCGGTCCAGTGTCATCGGTTTTCTAATTCGTGTTCCGTGATTCCGATTGCGTAGTTCGTGTCCTGAATTCTGTGCGTAACTTCATTACTACTACTACTTCTATTATCATTACAAGTTCCCTCTAAACCATTGCTGTTATTTAGCAGTAAAAATTCGTCATTCACTATATATTGTCAACGTAAAACTGATAACTCTCCCAAGTTCTGTTATCTGTTCTGATTATTAATGTAATGTGTAATGCTCATATTGATGCGTGCTTGAAGTCTGTTGACAATATCCTATATTACCCATGTGTGTGTGGTTGTGTACAGTGTGTGATGCACGGGATAGGTTAAAGCGAGGGAAGGCCAAGGGGAAAGGTCATACGTTTTTGGATGCACAGTGTGGGTTTGTTGTGAGCGATCGATAGTGCTTCGAGTATCCTTAGTCGGTGTTTGTCTCGATGACGTAACAAAACCGAGAACGCGTCCGTAAGGTCTACCCTGTGGCCGCCGAAGTCGGTCTGCGTGATGCGGTCGGCGTGTGTGGTGTGGGCTGAGTCATAGAGTCACGCACATACTTTGGGATGTGTTCGGCCATTCTAGTTCGCAGTGATCGGTAGGTTCTACCAATGTATGCTTGGTTGCAGCTGCAACAGAGGTAGATTCGATTGGACGACGATCTTTAAATGGGGGGAGGGGGAGGCGCCGTGTGATCGCATGGAGTCTTAATGCGGTAGTGTAGTAGGTTCTTTGTAAAGCGTTTTTGATACGCTGTGATAAGCTGCATTATTGACTCCCCTTTGTATGGCAGCGAGATGTGGATATTCTTTTTTGGCACCCGATAGGTAGTGTCTTGAGTCCGGTTTCTTGTGCGATTATGAAACGAACGAAAGATTCCGGATAACCATTTACCATTTAATGTGCTAGAGATATTCTCCTGTTCACTTAGTATTCTGTCCTCTGTACATATCCTATATGATTGCACCATCCTTTACACATTGACCTGTGTGCATACAAATTCTACTCCTCCACCCGTGCTAAGTAAAACCCTATCCTGTCTCGCATATCTGTATAAAGAAACTCTTTGGTACCCTATCTCAGCCGGATACTGACCGTCAGGAAGTGTTCGTCCTCAGCTTTCTGATGTACTTAGTAAATAACTCATACTTTTTTACATGTTACGTCCCACTTTTTCACCTCTTTTTAACCAGAATTAAAACGATGGTCTATTTTGACCGAAAGCTTGTATTTAACTCGCCAAAGCTTCAATAAATACAGTACAATACAATAATTGATTACCACCACATACGAAAACCAAAACAAGAAGATTTGGAGCTGCGATTATGTAGCAATCGGAATGCGCGTGAATCAAAAACTGCAATCGTAGACGAAACACGGAATTGCTCTGGAAGCGTGTGCCTAAATATCCCTTCACCGAGATGCAAAAAGAAGATCACAGAAGTAGCGGTTCAGTTATTGAAAGAAATCGATGGGATTACATCATACATAAATAGAAATATCATTGGATAAACGGACATCAGTCAACCGCCGTTCATATTTTCCGATTCGCAAAACTTATGTTTGAACTGGATGGCTTTTGATGGGTCGATACCGTTGGATTGCGGTCTGCTGTCCAGAAAATGGAGCACGTAGCCTCTTGACTGGCGCTATCTTGGAATCTATCTTGAATCATCACAGGTTTTTACATGTTTCAATGAATGCATACTGTAGCTGCTCGTAAACAGGAACAGTTTAGACGGATTGCGTATTGGCAACTCGAACGACTCGATCTCAGGCGTGTGACTTGAACTATTCACCTAATGTGATACCATGTTGTGATACAACTCCAAAGTGATTGAATTTGCAATAACTATCAAGTATCAACTCGAGAAACTCCAAGATGCAGGTAAATTACTTGAAATAGTTTTTTTCTCTCTCTCTCACAGAAACTGACTGTATGGAGGAGGAATATGCCCTGTCCGTTTTCTCAAAATAAACGGTGTCCTTATCCTCAGAGAGCAGAAGGGAACTCATACCACGTAGCACACTGATCAAGGGAAAATGGGATAGGTAGCTAGAAGGGAGCGAGAGGAGTTACCGAATTGGTTGTTATAAGCCTTTTAGAACATTGAAGGTCTCAATCAGGTCCTCTGTCTATTTCCGATTAGACGGAAGAATAGCCTCAGTGCTCTCAGGCATTGAGACTACGGAAGTATAGTGTTTCACATAGTGCTGTATATGACTACCGGGAACCTAGATACCACTGCCCTCCTGAGTGAAAATAGTGTCCTTCCAGCCTTAAAAGCTGTTTGTATTTCCCGGTTGCCTGCATTAGGACATCTTAGTCCCTGAGTTTATTCGAAAGACTCAGTATGGTCAGAGATGGATGTTTCCTGTTGTGGGTTGTAACCCCGACCGTGCACCTCGTCAACGGCTCCTATATTACCAAGGGCCTCAAATGACCTCTTCTGTGAAAGCCCAACTCACTGCCTTCCCCTGGCGGAGGTGTTTTCCCACCAGAGCAAGGGGCCGGAAAACCAATAACCGGAGTTTTAACTGGATCGGTGAACCACTTGCAGTTCACCTAAGGGTAACCGGTAACCGGAGGATAGAGACACTGAGTGATATGGCTGGATGTCGTGCATTTACTCAGTGTTGTTGCAACTGCAGTCTTTACTAATCGTCTTCCCTCTGAATTCCCTCTCAACATTCCAATCTCGATTCTGCTCTTTCATCCACATGAGTGGACAAAAGACAATCCAAAACAGGGGCACGAAAACATTTGGTTAATGGTTGTAAAAAGTGAAAACTGAAACTGAGCACCTCGGGCGTTTGACCCTATCCACAGGCTATATGATTCAATGAACTGAAAATCGGTCCCAAATGGAATGCGGTTGTCACACCGTGCCCACTGCCTTGCAGATTTTTGGCTTTGGCTAGTCAAAAGCTTGGATTGTGAATTCTTCGAGAAAATTGATCAGCGCTAACCTGTGCAACCTGGCAGTATGGTGTCCACAAGCGAATTATGGAGTTTTTTCTGTTTTTTTTTTTAAACATCATTGTGGTATGATTTTTTTGGTACATAGTTTGGTACATACTTTCTTCCTTCCATCGACTTGTCCGGGATTCGGGTCATTCTTAATCACAACCCCGGATTAAGACTCTCCCTGAAGCAGCTGTCTAAACTTGCCAGAATTAACAGGTAAGATACACTCGTTTGTCGCCTTTAGAACGCCATTTAATTCACCATGGTTTCCGAATGAGGATTGCTGATCAACGCTCTTCACATCATCGGCGAAGAGAAAAATAAGTTTTCTGCTTTTTTCCGTTAGGTCTTCAGTGTATCAGCCATAACTTTTGCGAGACATCAATGCATACCGAATAGTTCTCTGAGTGGATCTATCCTTTTTAATTCTCGCACAGCTAGTTCGACTCAAGAAGTGCTGAGATATCCTGTCAACCACCCACCCCCCCTGATACGCTAAAAAGACATCTGTTTTGTTTTTTCGAGCAACAGCCTCGAATTCAACAAATCGAAACATTTCGGAAATTCTAGGTTCAGACCTCCACCCTTTCCCCACGATTGAGCCTTAGAGTTACGTTATCTATGAAGTCAAGTAGATCCTTTAAAATCGAATTTCACTGAGAGTTACCTTGTTGATTTGGTGGCCCTGAATGACCACATATTTGGCCATTCTAGCCGAAACGTAGTTGGTAGCGGTCTTTTGATTATCTCATTGTGGATAGGAGTCACTTCTGTTACTTTCCAGTACAGAGGGGGATGGATCACGGATAGATTATGCAGTATTGTCAGAGGATAGGCCTGGACGGTTGCTGGTGGTCAAAGGATGGCTGGGAGGATGATTTGGCAGATTTAAATGTGTTTAAAAGCCTAGGGTTGTTATCAGTCTTATGTGAAAGGATTTCTATTGTGTGTACTAATGCTTTAGGCAATACAACCTCAAATTCCCCGATTTCTATTTATTATCTCATGATTTGGGATGAACATTATCCGGACTTCCTCTGTAATCCTCAGTTCATTCCGTTAATCATGCACTCCAGAAGCTTTAGACTCGGGACTCGCTCTTGTTAGAGCTTACCGGTAGTGTCCAGACCACCAGAACCCCAGACCGATCTCAAGAAGGGAATATTGATGAGCTGAGAACTACACGTGGAGAATCAGTCTGAGGGCAAGTCAGTCGAAATTCAGATATTTTTTTAATTTCACATTACTACTGATGAGAAACCGTGAGTTAAATAGAAATCTTCTTTTACCGATTTACATGATGATTTTCTTTGGCTTAACTTATACATGAAACATCTCTATTCATTTGATACTTCAGTTCTTTGGGATAACATCGACGAGGCTCACAATAGAGCTGTAGTGACGATTTTTGTACGAAGAAAGGAAGCACTTCGCGAGGACATTTTCTGTTCCTGCTTTCTTTACAATCAACTTTGACCCGCACTGTGATGATTCTTTCTGTTTTATTTAACTGTGTGTTTTTCCGCTCAGGTGTATAAATAAGCTGGGTCCTGTTCCAACCCCCGGCAACACCTGACAAATTTTCCCTTTGCTACTGCATTTATTTGCGTGCATTGGTTAGTCCTCTCTTAGGCACGTTTTCGGTACCTTGTAGTACATCAATGAACGTCTACAACAGCTACGAATGTTTTTGTCTATTTCAGACAACAAAACACTAAAAGGTCCGTAAGAATTCTTATCGACAGGCTATCACGTCGAACAGCTGCCAATTTATCAAACCAGTATTCGACTATTGTCGGCATCTCACAGTTTCTACCAACAGTGACTAAGGTCATCAGTGGTCATGTTTTGCTGCTTCGCACAACCAAATGTAGCTGTAAATTAGTAATCTCGGATATTCAGAGGCACTTAAATACTCAGGCGATAATAAGTCATAAAAACATGTATCCACCAGTGGTTTTGTAAAACAAATCCGTCGCGGTTAATTCACTTATCTCCTTTTTAAAACGAGTACTCATCACACTGCATCTCCCTCCATCGTTCTGCTTCCAAATGTCATCACCCAATTAAAAACGGACGAGAGAAATCGATGAGCAAAAATCTCCCGTGACGTAACACCCCTTCTGACCTTGACGCCTTTCGATTATTCCGCCTTGACTTCCGGTTGTTCTTTGCTGCGAACCCGTGCCACAAACGTACCGTCTCTATGTCGTCTTCCGCTTGTTTCCGGTGTGAGGTGAATTGATGTTATTAACTAACTCAAAGTCATCCAATTTCAGACAGACGACTCGTGGGTACCATAACCCCGCATGCGGTTATTACACATTATCTACTTCACAATGTAAAAGCGGAGGGCTCAAAGAATCATACAAAGTTATAAACAGATTGATGATTACTGAAAAAAGGAAATATCACCTTCAATTGCTGTTCCCGCTACACATCTGGGTCTTTTACTTTCTGGAGTGAATTTTATGCTTGGATGTAATGATATGCAATGATTCGAATACTGTCAGTAGCCTGGACAGATTTGCACTGTTATAATGTCACCAANATAGTACCGGATCATGCTCGTAAGAGCAATAATGATTACCTGACTGAGATATGAAAAACAGTTGTATGGTTCTTGGGTACATAGCAGTGGAGCCCCGGGCGTCCAACAACTAGGGATGAACAGGTAGGTTGGCGACCGGTTCCGAGTGTCTCGAAGCCTAAACATGCAAACCTGGACTGAACGTTATGGCTGTTCAGACCACTCATGTCCAGCTAACGGCCTGTCTCGATGCGCGCCTGTGTCCAGCCATTCAGCTGTCTAGCCTCAAGGTCTTTCAGCTTGACCAATGGCAATCGTGATCGTTGGCCTTGGTAGAAAATAAACGCGACAGTTCGTCTAGCGCCATTTGTTCGCGCGTGTCCTGTTGGTCTGCTTCGCCATGTCGCCTGTACTGGGGTACTGGAAGCTGAGAGGTGTAAGTGGTTTCATTTGTTTGGTTTGATTGCGTTTGATTTCAAATGACAAAATTTCTGCCGAAGCCATGATTTATTTATGGAAGAAACGGGAGAAATTTCATGCCTTACGTAGTTCCGATAGCAGTCAATGCTAAACAATATCCAGTAGTTTGAAAAGAAAGTAATGAGAGCCGGAGAATTTTCGAGGTAAGATAGGTGAACTAGTATGGGTTTATAAAGTACCCTGAGTATTAAATCCGTACACCTTATTAACTAGGTGATCATATACTCTCGAGCCACTGTTTTTACGGGGATTGCTTTGACGAATCCATTACTAATAATCTATCCCGAGTATCACATACTCATTTATTCTCGTTTAAAACCAGAAGCAGCAATTTGTCATTGTGCACTCATTTCTCCATTGGTCATCAGCTCGCTCAGCCCATTCGCCTGCTGCTGGAGTTCGTGGGTGACAAGTATGAGGAGCGCCTGTACGACCGACAGGACAGAGAGAAATGGCAAAGTGATAAGTACAATCTGGGCCTTGATCTACCAAATGTGAGTTCACCTCCCGTCATTGATCACTTTCGTTTCAGTTGCCGTATTATATTGATGGAAATGTCAAGCTTTCCCAATCTTTAGCCATATTGCGCTACATTGCAGATAAGCATGGCATGAGTAAGTATCTTCAAGCTGAATGCTTCTATAACTGGTTCTCGCGCAGTTGGATCAACACCAGAAGAGCGAGCTCGTGTTTCAATGGTTGAAGGGGCTGCTTGTGATCTCCGTCAAGGCCTCTCAAGAATCGCTTACAATCCGCAGTTTGTAAGCGTTTTTGATTTTTTTTCTAATCACCATACAGGAACAACTGAAACATGATTACCTGGAAAATTTGCCAGCCACCCTGACCATGTGGTCGAAATTCCTTGGAGACAAACATTATCTTTTGGGTAACTCGGTAAGTATTGAATTACGATGCAGGTGGGAACTGCCATTCCTCCTCCTCATTGTTGCCATACACTTATACAATTTGGGCTTTTGCAGTGGGTTAAGCTTCGTGAACTGTAGCTGAACTTTTACTTCTTCTGTTGCGAAATAGGTTTTCTAGCAGTCTTGAGTGAACATTTATGCTAACCAGTGTTGGCGTATTGGTGTTATTACAGACTACTCAGCTAATAGTCCCGCTTTTCGACTGTAAATGATCCTAGAAGAAAGATATTGCTTGTAAGTTAGACCGGTTAGGTACTGGAAAAAATTTCACCATAGCAGCAACCTTTCCATTCTGATCCTCCTGAACGGGATTCAGCGCTGAGGTCGTATGTGAGAGGGTTACGGTGTAAACCGAATCGGTCGCGTGTTCGAATCGCATCAATGTGGCGTAAATTCTCGATTTCTGTACGGGTCGCTGCTTTTACATAAAATCGATTGTGCGCCCCATCGTTTCATATCGTATTGTCTCTTCCATGTGACCACAAACGATTGAATTCCCTTCGTGATCTGCTCGGATCATTTTTGCAGTCAGTGCAACCCTGAACTGGACACCAAGCTTTCAGATCGGCTCGTAATGCTTGTGATGCTATCGTTGTCAGCCGTAGTCCCGTTGCGTGATAACCCTCTAGGTGTGCACAGTCGAAGTTTCATTAGACATTCTTATGACTTGTGGCGACAGACAAGGTGTAGGTTCTCCCTGGGGTTACCTGGGCCAGCATCACGTCCCTTGTTGTTGCTGAACCTGTTGGATTGACGTAGAAGCGTTGTACCTGGGACTTCCTCCCAACGGTGGGAGAAAACTTGCATTATTGGGTGGCTGCCGCCCGCCCAATCTGAACAGTCCCTAGCCATAGGTTGCTGCCCCTTCCAAGTTTCATCCATCACATGGGTGCTTGAGGCTACTGGTCGATATCGAACGTCAAACCGATAGCCAATACACCAACGAGCAAACCACCGTACAGAAGCCCCAAGGCTTTATGTAACAGGCTTCTAGAGTCTCGCACGAGTGTTCTATCACGCCACAGTTCACCTCTTTGGATCTGCGTCCCACTACCCAACGGATCTGAATTTTGAGTACATTGTACTTGAAGAAAAACAAATTAGTCGGTGTGGGCTGGCGCGAAACGCGTTTATTCGCTGATCCCTTCCTCTCGCTTCTAAACTATGCGAGATATCCTGTTTCTGCCACTATTGGGTTATTGTTAGAAGCTCATTCGGTGAACTCCGGTGAATTCTGAGGAAAACCTGTCGGGACAGTCAGCTTACATACTGACTGGTGGATGCCATATGCCTCTGTAAGTTGAATGGGTAATTCGAATGTGAAAAGATCATTGCCATCGGTGTTGACTCGTAGCACAGCTGGTACAGCGTGCGTGTACAAAGCATGGGCGGCGTCTGTGCGTCGGTTCGAATTC
>UZAN01057684.1:0-10259 GCA_900618425.1 Echinostoma caproni
TCCTCGACCTAAAAGGACACAGGGGTGCGAAACTATTGGTGAGAGTCAACAGGTTATCCCTGCTCAAGTCACACAATTCTTCAACCCCATAGTTTGCTTCTGACCAGACCATGGTCTGAGCCGTAGGCGGAGACATTCGGTATTCATGCACCCAAAGGGTCGGTGCAGTTTGACTTCAAAGAGCGAAAGAGCACAGCCTTATTGGCACCGGATACTAAAGTGGCCACTTTTGCCTAGCGATGCACCTATAGCAGTGTTCCCGATGTCATTCCTGCTTTTGGTTAATACAAGATCAAAGATGCTAGGAGAGTTACCTAGTCGCCATTGGGTGGGATTGATGACTTCCTGGGTGTGCGTCAATTCGTGCATCACCTCTAGTAGCTCATCATGAAAGCGGCCCACTGGCGCATACTCGATCTCCCATTCGATCTCAGGTGCATTGAAATCCCTCTGGACAAGAAACCTGCTTGCCCGAGTTGTTATTTGCCGGAGAAAATCTTAGAGCAACTCATTTTCGTTGATGCCTGCGTCTGGGATGCGATGAACACAGAAAACTCCTAATATTATTCCTGTGAGCTTGATTGCGCACCCGGCAGTCCGAATGTTCTCAGTGCACAGGGTATCCACGGCAATCTGAGGAAAGTGGTCCGCCACAAGCAGTAGAGTATCACCATCCCCCAACCTAGGCCCTGGACGACCGCAGCGATAAGCCTGGAATTCTGGTGGGCAGAACTTCGCGATACAAAATTCAAACCTGAGCCAGGTCTCCGTTATGACGAGGCAGTGCATTTGGTCAGCCTCAGCCCGGAGCTCGGCCCACTTTTTCTTTAGGCTGCAGGCGTTATTGTAGTAAATACTGAGAGCCTGCGCTCTTTTACCTTCTATTGCTGTTGAGGAATTGCACCCGGGAGTTGCTCCCGGGTGACCTCCAAGCTTTTACCTCTGGTCTGGAGGTAGAGTTACCCTTTAGTCCTCCGCCATATTGTGGTCTTCGTGCTCTAGAGATTCATCCCTCAGATCAGACCTGGAAGCAGGGGTCGTTTTCCTGCGCAGGTTCTCGTGCCTCACTCTCGGTACGTAGATGGACAGAAGCTTGGTGATAAATTGCTGCCTGCAGCTAGATGAGGTCGTTGTGTTGTGATCGCGGGGGTAGTCCAGCCCTATGGTCACCTGTTCTTCGGTCAACTTCCTCACATTGGCGGAAGTTGCCAGCATCAAGTCCCGGTGTCTCGGGTTATGAAGCTCAACAAGGATTGACCTGGGTGGTGGGGCGCAGGGTGCCCGTTGATCGCTCTGCCACTTCCCAAGGTGCAAACCTCGCTCGATTTGCACCTCGGAGGGGATCTAAGTGAGCCGGATTATGTCTCTAACTTGGTGCAGGAGCGCTTGCCTGCAGTTGCACGTTTCGCTACAAAATGGCTTTGGAATGCTCCTTATAACGACATTTCTGTTTCTCCCTAGGGCTGTGTTGGTATGGGCCTCAAGCCTATGCAGGGAGTCCCTCAGGCTGATGGTGAGTTCGGATAGCTTCGCAATGGCCTTCTCGTGAGCGTCCATGCGCGCATCAAGTGACCCTTTCCCGGGTGGCGAGTGACACTGGGTAGCCTTGCTGGTCCGCTGCCTGCTCACGCTAATCCCTACGGTTGCCGAGTTTGCAATGCGTGCCTTAGGGATAGACTTTACCCCTCGGCCTAGAGGTGCCACTGACGTGGTTGGTTAGTCACCACGCTCAGGCTTTCCCACTAAAATCAATTTTCCGTCATTAACTATTCCAGACTGGTTCCTCTCCCCAGGCATCTGAGTCCCTAGCTCGCGGTTACTTCTGTTTATCTGCCTACTCGGGGTCGAGTTACACGGAGTAGCTTGTGCTACCAGCTGCGACGGGGAGTCCCGTTTCGGTGGTGTTTTCGTCCTGGAAGGTCCTATAGCGCTGGCGCAGTTTGGACAAACCCACTTCAGAAACTTGTGAACAACATAGTATTCAGCTGCCTTGGACGATAGTTTGCTGCACCGCTGGTGAAACCAATCCTGGCACAGGTCGCAACGAATGCCCTCAACCACCTCGAGAGAACACCTTTTTCTGGCACATGGATAGAGTGTAATAACCTGTTTGGCTCGTGCAGCCGCTTAAGGAAGATTTCTCTGAGCTACTATGGCATTTATCTAGATACTCTTCAAATCTATGTCCGGTAAAATGTGTGTAAAGATGGAAACCCTACACAAAAGGGATAAAATCCAAGGATAAGTAACTCTGAGTAGTAATCTCAGCAGTAACTGTTGTAGCCTAGCCGGTCACCTGGACGAGAATTCGTCACGTTGGTCCTGCCACCCGGGTTCCGCTCAGTTGTGGCTCCCAGATTCAGATTTCCGATCTCCAGCGCGGAAGGTCCGGTATAAATTGCGCTTCCACTAATTTTCCAACAGGAAATTGGACTCTCGAGTGTTACTTCCACCTATTGTCGACCTCATTCTACAGCGAAACATTCCACTCCAAAATTTGAAGAACGCACCAGGTCAAGGTCCACTCTTCATTTGAAGTGGATTGTAAACCGGCGTCTTCCGCTAGTGTTAATCATATGCAGCAGAGCCACTACAAGGTGTCCTTTCCCACGTAAGCTTCGTAGGTGTTACGGTCTATGCGGACACACCCTGGGTTGTACCAATAACCATAGCAGTCACACTAAATATCGCTAAGAACCAGTTTCTGGCACTTAAGAGCTACACAGCAACCTGTTTTAGCCATTGCGAAAGCCTACGGTGAATAGTTCCTTTAAAATGCTGTACGGAATGAAATCACTGATTTCGAAATAGCATCCGAAGACTTACCGAATATCTTCTGTAAGCGGGTTTACAAACTTTTACACGAGTTAAAGCGCTTTCAGTGGCTTCAGATCGCAGCAGTACGTAATTTTGAGACTAGAATTTACCATGTCAAAAATTTCAACCGAGCACGTGAGAACTTGGATCCGAGGTCAGGTCAGGTCAGGTCACGGGGTATAACAGAAAAAACATATGGGCGTGACCAGTGCTCCTCCTAAGCGATCCACCAGCAACGGATATCACAAAGTGGAGAAACCCGCCTCTCTAGTTCTTCTACTGGGACAGTATGGATGCCTACCAGCTAAGGTTAGGTCAGGTTGCACAGGACTGATAATGGCCACAGGCCAATCACGCGTCCAGAATTCCTTCGGTGGTGTGCTCTCGAGTGTGCGTCCACCTCTGCGATTGATCGGTTTCTCTTTCTATCTGCAAACAGAGAGAAAGACAGACTTTACTTTTCGCCGTGTCGGCGTGAGACTTTCATTAAGAAAGCGTTCCATATTACACAGATAAGTAANTCAACCATCTGGCCTCCAGAGCTCTTTTAAAGGCTTGGACGTTTGGCTGGTTGATTAGTTCAGACGGTAGTTTATTCCAGTTATCCACTACCCTATTACTAAAGAACTGTGCCCGTAGGTTCAGCCTAGAACACTGTTACACAAGGTTGAGCTCATGGCCACGCGTTGCTTGTTGGGTAGCCTCATTGAAGAGGGACCCCGGATCTAAACCCAGCAAATGTTTCTTAATCGATGAGGTCTCCAAGCAACCTCTTGTTTTCTATTGAAAAGAAAACCGAGCACGAATAATCTCTCTTTGTATGTTTAACCCCGCACACCCTAAATCATCCAAATTGCTATTCTCTGGATCTTCTCCAGACAGGCTGCATCCTTTTAAAAAAGGATGTAGAAGGGCGACCAGGCATGATTACAGTATTCTGTGTTAGGCCTTACGATGGCTTTGAATACATAGATATATATATATATACATGCTTTCCTACACGAAACTGCTGACCTTAGTCGAAGGAGCTGTCGTCTTGCCATGTGTGGTGCAGCTTTACATTAAGTACTCCAACTGTTATCTGCAGTTACTATGACTCCCAGATACCTGGCACTGGTTAAAGGGCCTACTTTAAATTGCCCTCAATCACTCAGAGCCTTTAGTGGTTCCCTAGTTCTAGAGAGCAACTGACTCTTTGTTGCATTTAGTGGCAGATCCCATGTGTGGGACCACTTAACCACTTTTGCGATATCATCTAAGTCTCCTCTTTCACTAGATCAAACCACCTTTACATCATCAGTGAAGATGAAGCATGGTGAGTTGGTAATTTCTGCTTGATCATTTATGAACGACAGAAATAGAAGCGGGACTAACATCGAACCTTGTGGCATGCCACTAGTGACACGAAGGACTTTTGACGTTCGGTATCCTACCCTAACGTAGAATGTTTTATTTGTGAAGAATTCTGCCATTCATTTATATACTGTTTCTGTTATTCCAAAAGTACTTCGCTTATGTGGAAGCAATCTATGACTTACGGAATTAAACGCCTTAATGCCTTACTGCCTTCGTCCACTCTCTCAGTGACTTCATTTAGGTAGCAAAAGAGGTTAGTCGGGCACGACCTGTTTCTCATAAAGCCATGTTGAGCCTCGCTAAGTAATGCATACTCTAAGAGGTGGATACAGATATGAGTCCTGGCTAGCTTTTCCATGCACTTGCATAGAATACTAGTTAAGCTAACCGATCTGTAGTGCCATGGCTTAGTTCTACTAACAACTGTGTGTAACGCCACCACACCGGCAGTTTTACAGTCACCCGAAAGCACGCCCTCCTTCACAGATTTTTGAAACAGCACCCTTAAAGGGTCTGCTAAGGTTTGGGCAAGTGGTTTCACAATGGCAGGGTATATACCATCGGGACCCGGGGCCTTATTTATGTCCGACTCCCCTGTCACCTTTTGCACCTCCACTGCAGATGTCTGTATCTCTCTTATGCTCTATGGAAGAAAGGTCGGTTTTCTAGGTTCTAATGTCCGGTTGTCTATCCTATGAACACTAGTGAAATAGTTGCCTAGTGCTACTGCCTTGCTGTGGTTGTCTGCTGCCACCGTATTGTTTTCCAGAACCAAGGCTCTTATGGTGTCCCTCGAGCTGCGTTTCAATTGAACGTATCTGAAAGGCCTTTTCGATTTTTGCTTGATATTTTCCGCCAACTAGTTCATCTTTTCTCTTTTCAACTCTTACTAGACTCACCGTCCTATTCCTCTGGACTATGTAGTTTATCCGCGCCGGTTTGTTGTTGACCTCTCAGTAGTATCTCCGGATTCTGTTTCTTTTCCTTAGTGTTCTCCTTATTGCAGGACACCACCATTGAGGCTTATTACATCCTTTCCCAAATTTAAGGGGTGCAAACTCGTCTTGGAGTTCCTGTAGGTTACTTCTGATCCTATACCAGAGAGCCTGTACTCTGATCTGATCTTTTCGTGCTTCCCAGTCTAGGGTTAAGGCTCTTACCTGCAGGCTACTCGTATCCATTTTTCTTAAATTCATAACTTTCCGGCTAGGCGCTCGGGACTACCTGGAATTGAGGGTCACCTTTATCACTAGATGATTGATCTTTCACATAGGTGGGTGAAACGAGAGGTATTTTACGTCCTTTTTGTGTTTAGTGAACACCAAATCTACGAGCGATGGATTTTGCTGAGTCCTGAATCTTGTGTTTTCCATCACGTGTTGCAGGAGGGCTCTGGAGTGCATCCATCCCAGGAACCTTTCCTCTGGTGAACCCCCCGAGCAGGTCTCTGTGATCCAACGGATGCCAGGTAGGTTGAAGGCCCCAGCAATTACCAGTTTCTGTTGAAACTGTGCTAGTGCATGCAGCGCCCTGATTAGTTGCTCATCTTCGTCTATAGTGTCTCTCGGACTCGTGCACATACTGGCTATGGTGGCGCACATTGGTATATTAGGAGTACAGACTTATATGTCCAATTTACTGTTGTGAGTTTCTTGGCGAATGAGAAGCGTTACTCCTCCTTCTTGCACATGTTTCCCTCTGTCTGTGGATCTCAAAGCTGTTTGCGATGATCAGTAGTATGTGATCTCTTTCACTTAACCGTGTTTTAAAGACAGCAAACACGGCAGCTTTGTGTTCCTCGGATGTGACCCCTAGCTCTGTTCACTTATTCCGGATGCTGCACGGATTCGCGCATAGCACAACTAAATTTGACGGAATTTGACATTTTAAACTCCCTACTCTTGCTTTTGTCTCGCGCGAAGCGCCCGAGCTGTGACCCCTTTTTGATGGGTCTGTTTTGGCCATTGTCCCACGTCTCCTAATTTCGAGTCCGTAGGTTCTACTATGGACGTCCACCGCAGTGATGTCCCTCCCTTGAATCCCTTATGCCCTACTTTCCCTGTGGTTTTTGGTTGTCCGGAGCTATGCCGTGGCTTCTTTTTGTGCGCTCACTTACGAGGGATGCTTCTGACAAGAGCATATCTCTTAGTCCCGCCTTTCCGAACTCCACTAGTATTGGTCGGGCAGCAGGCACTCCGTTCGGGTTTGGCTGCTTCCAAACACCTAATCTGCTTATCCTTTCTATGTGGGATTTTGGATCTAAGCCTACAAATCGAAGGATGCCAATTACTCGGCGTCGGTCTAGTTCACACCAAGTTTTAGACTCCCTGATAACTGGTTCCTCTTTATTGAGAACCAGTAACGTGTTGCACCTGGACGTTTTACTTGAACTAATAGCCTTAATCGAGGCTACCTCTGCACGCAATTTGTGCAGTTCACACTCGATGTGGTGCAGGCTGTTGCTCAAAATACCCTAGACTCCATTGGTTATGCGTGGATTCACTGTTTTTGGCTTAGGTTTGACACTCTTGGCACTTGGTTGCATTTGATAAGTTGGTGAAGCCAGTTTTCTAGGAGGTGTTTTCTTCACCCCATCGTCATAGGTTCTGCCCATTAACCCTGCAGCCATCACTTCTTAAATCTCCACTCGTTTTCTCCATGCGCGGTCTTTGGTGACTTTCCGGGACGGCTTCTGGGGCTTTATGGTGGCATGCAACCGCTTTGCAACCGTTGTACACTCACTCTAGTTCACAGTGCTTACAGTACAAAGCTTAGATCTCTGAAGAAACCTCTGTGCATTTTTGATGAGCCCACTCTTCACATACGCCGCACATGATATCCTTTACTTAATTTTCACCGCCCGCTTCATTCAGACACGGAAAATTAATACGTGGCCTAATTCAAAAAAGATGTACAATGTAAGTAAACTGATAAATGTAGGAGACCAAATATACTGTGGGACACAAAACGTAAAATGAGTGCCAGTAAGAAATGAAAAACGGTTCACAGAAACCTAATTTCCAGAAGCCTTTCAAAAACAGTGTGCCTGAAGCCATATGTTTTACTTTCAAGCATGTGTCTAAAGGTAAACTAGTAAAACGGACTGTATATTTCGTTTCACCGTGCTTTTCAATGCAATTCAATTGAAACTCACAGAGAGAAAATACCACACGACCGAATTCGACATCACAGCATAAACCAATGTATGCACATGCGCATTTGCATCTGTGCGTGCGATGGTTCAGCTTAGTTTGCACAGGACAGAAGTGGTCGAGACCAATCGTGCGTCCAGATTGTTGTGTTATCAGCTAGTTGCCCTGGATTCCAATACTGCTTGGATGGTATGGATAAATGTATGATTATAAGTACTCACGTGTGGGTACGCTGTATGCATGCATTGGAGTATAACCTAGTAATAAGTAGGAGTGTATGGTAGTATGTATGCATGAGCATAATGGAAAATAAATAAAGACGATTGAATCGAGTCACCCGTGTAGCTTACACACGGGTTCGTTCCCTACCATCCCAATCAATGTACTTCCAGCAAATAACCCGTCGTCCTTAATCGACTTCTTCCAAATATCTCATACAGAGTTTCAGTCGACTTAGCTGCGAGTTGTCTTTCTAAGTGAGATTCGTTACTTAGTTTACTTCGCGTCCCAACGGATACAGGATGTAGAATCAACAACCAAGACAGGTGAGACACGATTCTATAATGTATGTTTAATCATATATAACGAAATAATAACGTACAACCAAAGTTTGCAAGCAAGCGAGTCTGAGGCGTAAGCGTATTAGTGGTGTGTTCACGCTGACCGTTAGAGCCTTTAAATTATGCGCGTCGTAATGTGTTTGTATAATGGAGTGATATAAACAAGTGTTAATGTTCGTATGCGTTTCGAAATTTACATTTAATACATTTAATATGAAGTAGGAATTAAAAGAAGTGTAAAGATGTAAAATTATGTATAAATGTCGCAATGTTCTTGTGGGTGGGATGTGCTACATTATTAGAACGTTAAACCATATCAAGAAAACGATGTGCAATATTGTCGGTTAAATAGTCACAATACTGAAATGACAAATCAGTAGGCAAATTTTATCGATGCACATTTCACGTTCTTAACGTACAGTACTTTTGCCAAATATCTCTGCATGCCTTAGATGAAACGTGAAATAAAGAAATAACATCAGCCGTCAGCAGTAATATTGGCGCTCCACTGAACCTGAAACCTACAAATAACTAGCAGCCCTCGTACAAACCTTCTGGTAGCGAACACATGGGTGCCAATTGCTTTTCACTCGATACATTAAGGTGCGTCTCTATCCCTTCTCTTTGCAGCTGGACTCCATCTATACTGGATTTTGTCTCCGGTTCACATCACTCTTTTCCAGACACGCCTACTGGGCCTCTCCTGGATCAAGTAGAGGAGAAAATCCACGGGAAATACAAGTTCCACAGCTGTCGAAGTGCATGGAGAACATTGTAGCTCGACTGCGCAAAACACTGGACTCTCGTTGGCACCAGCCGCCCATCCCGTGATCTGACATGATTGGACCTGGCCAAGTGATGGGAGGAATGGCGGAGTATAAGACAGTACAGGACAGGCTGTAGGACTTGCGGAAAAGCCAGATGGAGTCCAGTTCCTTGCACCGGGTGAGCTCAAAGTGGGCGACACGGTGCTTTGTCAGTCGTTTGAGTTCCAAGTGTTTCCAAGGTTGCAATAGAAAGCGTATTACACTGCTGACGGGCCCAAGGGTAACCAAACGATATCAAATTTCAAATTTTCAAATTTCAAATTTCAAAACGTGAGAAGACCTTTGCCTGTGAGGTGTCCTGGTAGTGGCATGTTATGTCCTGCAACTGACCCGCCTGCGGTTATCAGTCTAACCGCTCCGGAGTTATCTGGAATTAGAGAAGGGAAAAAGACATGGCGCAGCCTCCGTTTCTTGGGGATCAGGGTGAGTTATCATTAGCATAAGTCCGAAAAAGCGAGCTTCACGGTAGGTCTAACTCGCGCTTAAAGGTGTTGACCGATTGACATGACACCATGGTTGCCAAAAAACGATTCCAGGCTGGGACTATTCTATTTTACCGTGAAGGTACGTACCTCGCGCGCGGTTTGAATTTTTAAAGTGCTCCCGACTGTAATCCGTTTTCAAGAGCTAAGTGGAATATCTAACGATATTCCGCTTCAGTATCATTGTTTTAGTTTCAACTGAGGTAGTTTTTTTAACGTTGCGGCCATTTGAAAGGTCAATCCACAGTCTTTTTGATCAGGTTTAAGGACTGAAGTCTTTTTGCTTTTAGCAAGGTTTCACTGTTCACTGTCCACGACACATTTTGGGTTCTATTTTTATATTTTACAGTCTGAAATAAGCGTTTTGTGTTTAAATTCGCAATTACTATGATAATGTTTAGCTATAAAGTTGCGAATAAACGTGGTAAATGCAGTGAACGTGCTGCCGAGAGTATACAGTGCGATCAATGTCATCGTTGGTACCATCAAGGGTGTGTGAAGTTATAAAGGGAGGCATACAAACCGCATACGAAGCACAAATCCCTGAAGTGAATTTGTGATGACTGCATAGCACTAGCCGAAGAATGCTCGCCCATTCTCGAACGTAAACTAGAACCGTTAGAAGGGGAGAAAAAACCGAGGCATGCCGATTTGCCCATCTAGAGAAAAGCCGAACTTTACCTGAACCGAAAAAGATAACGGGTAGAAAAACGTCGGTGTAAAACACCAAAAACGGAAGAGAAGACAAAGCTGAAAAATATAGGTCTACGGTTATAGTGCCTAGAAAAGGAGCTGGCTTTCATGAAGCAGCCCAGTCGGTCTGTTTTAGGTCGAGTGAAAAACTTATTGCTTCATAACTGCACCGAGCCAATGATCAGAGATGGCAGATCTCGCTGTTAAACGAACCGTAGATATCTGCAGAATGTTCTTCGCCTGGCGGGAATGCCTCCCGCAACGAGCACTGTAAATTGTCACAGGGTGGGACTGTGGAAGGGAGAAAATGCACTCCAAAGACGTGCCCCGTTGATAACCTTCGGCAGCATGCATGTTTGGGATATATTACTG
>UZAN01057686.1:0-12627 GCA_900618425.1 Echinostoma caproni
CTTACCGTTGGGCAGTCGCTTCATTATCCTTGTTCTATCCATACTACTGTGGATTTTGCTCTGATGAACTTTCCGCGTCTGCCCCCCCCCCACCGCTTGTTTTTCCTAGTAGATCCCGCGCACAAGCGGCTAGCCACCCATTTTAAGTGACTATCCCCAGGTGATGCATTGCTAACTTTCAATCCTCTTTTCTCCCAAGAACAGCACAACTGTGGAGCACTATACCCCTTTCGGTCTTCCCTCCCAGAATCAACAAGCTGGTTTTAGCTTGAATGTTCCCTATACCTCCCCGCTTACAATTTTTCTTCCGATCATGGGGTTTATCCCTTTCTTTTGTATTCACTTTCGTGTAATAAAAACTATCATCGAGTTCGAAGGAACTTGATTTTGGTGTATCTACTCTCGCAATGCATTGTATTGTATTGTATTGTGTATAACGTTTACGAGCACAATCGCTTGCATTTCAGTTAAAAATACCATGCACACCAACCGTCACTATGTACATAATCAACTGGGAGATAATGTTTACAGACATAGAGACATTTCATAATCCAAGGTTAAGACGAAGTTCATTTGTAGCCCTCTCTTTGTGTATGGGTGAACTTGCAACCTAGGGGAATTTCGGTGAGCGTCTATTCGAGATGAAATTCGATGGAATTGAGAGCGCGTTGAATGATGGGAACGATAACATTTCAATTCTGAATGCAATGGGCGGTCAGGATGTGTGAGAATCCTCTCAGCAAATTTTACACAGGAAGTTAAGTGAGACTCTGAAAGCTTTACAGCTAATTCATTCAAAGGAATAGAAGAATAGAATAGACATCGGTGTAACACTTTGAAATCCTTTCCAAGTAAGCCAGGAAAAGTAACTGAGGTACAATAAAGTCAGATGGGGAAAATAGACTCAGACACAGACACAGAGGTAGAAATAAATGAATGGCATGCTTGAAGCTGCTTGACTTCTGGAAATTGAAATGATAGGTAGTTGTGGATGTGGGTTGACCTACGAAGATTACGATCTATATTTATACTAAGATATCTGAGAGATTTTAGCCTAGATTGTTATTTATCACTGTGGGGTCCATCGGGTATGAAGAGAATGCAAAACTATATAAACACACTTAACACATTTATTGGGGTTTATTTAAGCTTAGTCCCCATGAGGAGGAGAATGACTGAATTCGATCAATATTGTCGGTGAAGGAGATTAGATTTGAGTAAGAAAACATGTATTGGCAAAGTACAACGTCATCTGTATACTTCAAAACACATGCAGGAGTAATACAAGGCATGTCATAAATTTAAGTGGCAAACAATTATGCAGATAACACAGCTTCGTGAAAAACTACCGAGTTGTTAACTGAAGGTTTAGACGAAGACTTCCGCAATCTATTCATTTGTATTCTATCAGTAAAATAGTTGGACAGCCAAGCTAATAATGGCTTGAGGTATTCAACCGATTCCAGTTTCTGCAACAATTTCGATCGAGGAATGGCATCAAGTGCTGAAGAGCGGTCAAGAAAAATACTGTACAGATTTAACAGAGTTGTTCAGAGATATGGTGATGAAATGAATAAGGGTGGAGACTGCGTCCAAGGTGGGTCTTTTAAGCTTGTAAGCAAACTGTGAAGGATCATTAGGGAATTTTTATAGACTGCTGGAGGCATTTGGGGATAGTGTTTTCAGTCAAGGTAAGGAAGGGCTGAAGATGTTAACGCTGTGGGACAAAAACGTTTGGAGAGAATAGACGATTTGGATGCTTTGGGGATTGGTATGATTGTGAACGGCTTCCAACAGTAGGGTACAGTAGAAGTGCGAAACGATTTATTCACAATGGCGGTGATTGCCCCAGCTGGTGAAGCAGCACCAAATTTTAAGTGCACTCGAAGTAAGTCACCCGGGCCTACAGCAGAAGACGAACTGCAATTATGTAAGTTCCAACACACCACAATTTTAGAATGGTTTGACACTACAAACATTGTGTGACGAGTAGACGGGAAGAGTGTCCGATGACTGGCACAGGAATGCGACACTGAGATCATCACAAGGAACATTCGTCATCGACCGTACTTTTGTGCTCCACATAGAAATCTGATACCTCCCCACAAGTGTTTGCTGTTTCCAGTCATCAGAACTTGGTCGAAGAATAGTGTGTTTAAACTATATACTTCAGCTTTGAAGAGGCTGGATAAATACCTGATGGTATTGTAAAACTTGTACGCATGTTCTTCTTTTTGTCGCAGCGACTTTCGCAGGGGAGAGTTGGGTTTCCGTTGGACACATTTGGATTTTGTGCACGGCAGCCGGTTCACTGCCTGCAATGTCTCGAATCAACCAGCTCCGAAAGACTCCGCAACTGACCTTAATTACTCTCACTGATTGTAATCTGCATCTAACTGGATTAGGCTTGCCTATTATTCTTCCGAACCGATGAATACCTTCATATTGATCGAGCGATGTTGGACAGAATTACCGAGCAAGGTTTCACATTCTACACTGTGTGTTTTCGATATCATCCGTAATACGTAGTAACACGATGGTACCTTTGTTCAGGATACAGATTGTACTCTTTTCAGACGAGGTCCCAATGAAATGTCTGTATAAAATTCCGTCGTGCATATCATAAAATACCATATTCACTCCCGGAGTATTTCATACAATCCATCATTTACCGATTGTAAGTATGTCACATCAGTGTTCCAACACGGATTCTTAGATCATACCCATTCCCCTAAAAATTTTAGGATTCAATCAACGGAAAAACTAGTACCAAATTCCAAAACATCCTACTTCAACTATTCTTAAGTAGATTTTATTTTTTCGCCTCGTGCAAAGTGGGAAATCTCACGTAATGTTGTGACTGTTCTAATTACTGTCAAATTAACAGTAGATAAGACTTATGTGCTGAAATCATTTCTAATACATCACGAAATTGTCGGCGTATCTCCCTGGACTTATTTGCAATCATTGTAGTATCGTTCGGATAAACGGATGTCTGGCTTAATGGTAAGTTATTGTGAAGAGTGGATGAATTCATCTTCTTTTTTGAGAAGGAATGTTTACCGGAATCGATTTATATGATTTATATAGTAGGCAGCAAAGGGTAAGACCGTAAAACATGAATGTATAGCGAATGGGGTTCCGGGATCATCAAACTTGGAAAATATAATCAACATACCACCAAAAAATCACCCCATACGCGCCCAGAATAAAGGTATTCCAATTTTCTCGTTCGCCGAAGCAAAGATACTCCTAAGACCTATCATTCTTTCTATAGGCTTTTGAAACGATTTTTCGTTGGAATGCTTACTTTTAATACAGGTATAAAAAATGATTATCACAGAACGTTGGAGGCGCAGATAAATGAGAATCCAACAGTACTTTTCCAAAAGCTATTTTTTGTAAAATTCGGTCAGAAAATCAATATTCGAGTTTTCACGAGAGCAGTCCCCAGGGATCAGTGTACGTAACGTCAGACATGTGAATGGACTATCCTTAGGACTTCACCTTCAATCACAATCCTCAGTTCATCGGTTTAACCATACACTCGGAACCATTAGACCCGAGTGTTTCTCTTATTAGAGATCATCAGTAGTGCGCATCCACCGTTCCGTCCCGGATTGGTACTCTGGACCCACCGCATAGAAGGCGTGTGCCAACCAGCTCGTACTATGGCTGAACCAAATTGCCATTTCATGTTTGTTCAGGTGTTGCTTCAGCGACAGTCAGCTCATTTGACCCGACAGCAATGAAGGCCGACACAGATGACAATCTGTTTACTCCACTCGAAAGCCTCCCACCAAGTCAGGACTTCCATGCAGGTTACAGGCTGACTTATCACATACCTACCATGCATGATTGATCTTCGCAGTCAATATCAATTATCACAAACACACTACTCACAAGTAACCGTGAGTCAAATGCGAAGCTAAGGAATATCTGAAGTCCGTTCATAGATCTGCTGAGATTTAGAATTGACCTTGATCGTCTATTTTTCAACTTGTTTAATCGTACAAGGAACCAAGAATGTGCATTCCAACTGGTTGTACTGTTTTTGAATTTATTGGTTATTTTATCATTTGAAATGTCTGGCTGGTTTGGATCAAAAAGGTAATCCAGTACCGTTAAAAGATGAATTGCTGTTAAATATAGTCAGCTTTGCAACAACTTTCACAAAATTTGGCCTAAAATGAAGTTCTTTTCTTTGGCGTTAAAAAAAGTCTTGGTCGAATTGAACCAGTGTTGTTCCCATGTTCGCTATCAGTGTACACTCGACCGTATCCAGAGTACGCCATTTCATTCAGGAGACCATGGTTACAAAGTGATCGTAAGATCCTGGAGCGTGCACAAAACGATTGCCACCAAGATAATCAAGAAATTGTACTGTCTCATCTATTACGATCATCGGGAATATATTCCGCTCAATATCGCCGAATTCGATGAAATTTGATTTCGGCGTATCAAATCCTGCAGAACTCACATCATCCATGTCGGTCGCTGCTCAGATTGTGGAACAACATACACCTCTGAGGATACCGTTTCAACTTTCTGATTCCAAACTATCAGCTGGATTGCCGGCTTCAAACGTTTTCAGTCAGAGTATGCTGTACTCGGAATGCCGTTCCATCTCACGTGGTTTGTGCACCAACTGTTGAATCTTTCAAGCACAGACTTGATAAAACCCTGGCAAACCTGGCATTCCCACACAACGAAACAAAACGCAAATTCGTTGAAGACTACATTATCTATTATCTCCTACCCAGACATTTGATTATCTGTTTTTTGCCGAGAAGCGATTCAGTTGTGTAAACATCCTATGGGACGAGAGAAACATGAGTTGATAAGTAATTTCCATAATAAATCGTTGACTTCGATTTTGACTGAGGTACCGATTCNCAAAAATGGCATAACAGAGCTGCTTCGGTTAAAATTTCATCAATCAGATCAAATACACTCGAGGATCCTGATAAAGACAGCCAATGAATTGAATATGCGTCATCACTGACCCGTCTATTTCATCTGTCTTTGACACTAGGTCACTTACCGTGGCAGTGGAATGGTGTTTGGGTTGTACCTTTAGCCAAAGATTGAACTAAAATTGGTTTCGTTAACTACCGTCTGGTAATTCTTGTCTGTTGTCGGACAGGTGACAGAGCAGTTTGCGGTCAGCCGATTCTGACAAAGAATAATGGTGATCTCATCAACGTGTCTTTTGCCCAAGAACGCGAAAGGATGAGTGGAAAGAAAACCAGTTAGCATGAAACTTCCGTAAGGTCATTGAGAAAGTTCCCTGGTGAAGTTAGCCATTATGGATATTGTATTCGGCACTTGGATACGGTACTTTTATACTAACACAATTTTCTGTGCCTGCGCTGATCAGATATTATTCATTTGGTATGTATGCTACCGTCAGTGGGGTACCTCAGGGCTCCTTTAATCAACCCTTTAATGTTTGTTGTTTGTGTGTAGTAATTGTAGTAACAGTAGTAGTAGAAGTAGTAAGCACCGAACGCGAAATACGGATCAGTGATTAGCAATCACGGACTGGAACACACTGGCACATGCACGCAATATCCCACGTAACCGAGATGCGAGGAAAAGGCCACAGGAATAGCAGTTCGTTTATTGAAGGATGATAAGGATGATTGAATAATATCTACAAAATAAATTCATTATCATTAGCGTTTTCCAATCACGTTCTAGTATATCTGCCGTTGTTCAGCTTCTGTCAGGGTTGCACGGTTTCTCATTGGTTGATACAGTCGGCCTATGGTTTGTAGTCCAGAAGTTGTGGTAGACACACGCGCTTTGCTGACGTCATCCGTGAAGCTTGATTGATCGCAGTTTTCCTAAAACTGTAACGTGTCGCTCCGTGGTATGCGTCATCTCTAGAAGGCTGGGATCACCACAGTGTGTCAACGACCGGACGGGATTCTCGTGATGCTGATATTCAGTATACTCAAATAATATCCAAATCGGGCTTCTGGGATTTTTAGCAGCGGTTTGAGAGGCAAATCGTGCAGACACGGTCTGACAGACACAGACCCCTTCCGGTTTTGGCGTTACTGTGTGCGAAAGGGAATTTGGAGTTCTGGTGACGTCCTTATTGCAAACCCAAGGTGGCTTTCATCCCCAAATGGAGCTTCCTGGGACCGACTCGCAGTGATTTCTTCCGACTACCCTTGGACGAGTTTCGATTGCTATATACTTGCCCCGTCAAACCGATACTAGTTGTGGTCCGACTGTGCTGTGAGAGAACAATGCAAGGCTGTTCATGTTACGATCATCTACAGCATGTTGTCACTGAACTGTTTGTTGGACTATGGGTTACTGACCAATGGTTTGTTTCCCGTTGCGTTTTGAATAGTGCTAGTGGATCTGATGTGCATGAGGAACATCGTAAGAGCGCAATCGGCGTGCTCGGGACTTCACTATCACGGGCTTTTACGCACTTAGGGCAAATCTCTCAAATTTGTCATTTTTCATTCTTTTTTATTGAATACATATAATGATATCATTTTCAGGACAGGGAAAACAGCCAATCAGAGGGCTGCCATACAACACACAGAGAATGGAGGAAGTCAGGCGGTAGTGGTGGTGGTGGGATTCGAACACACGTCCATCGAGGTGATGATTTGGTAGACGTTACAACCGGGCCCCTACCGCCCACATTGTAGAACTTTCCTCTGACTTTACAGTAGCGTAATAATTCAATGAAACTCGCTTCTAGCGCCAGTAGCGGAGAAAGCGACCTACAGAGCTAAATTCCAGTGGCGTTTGAACAGTTATCCACAGGATATGTTGAGAGGCAAACTGATGTGATCGATAATTCGCCTTGGTGACGATAAAACTTACAAAGGCATTGTCCTCGTCTCCACCCTCAAAACTGCCTGTTTTCATTGAACCACTAGACAAGTTGGTCTGCTATGTACATAAAAGTACGTTCAGCTGATCCATACATTCAATGGAAACGCACTCAATGATCTGGCAAAATTGTGACTATATTTGTTAGTAGAATCGGTTTGTTCACTTACGTCAATTCTTTTTTTATGTTAATCGCCTCGGATGTATGTGTCTTAGTTGGAACTTTGCTGATTGTTATGTTGCGTTTAAGTGAGTACACGTGATCGGTTTATGGGCCGATGAGCAGGCGGGGAGGTATGTAGACAGGTAGGTAAACTAGCAACAGGCGCCAGCTGTAAGCGAAAACGGAACGCGGTCAGACAGTAGAACACTTACATCTGATGCGCTGAAGTGAATCCGTCTTTTTACGTAGTAAGTTTGTATGATATGCGTGGGTGAGTGCGTGCGGAAGCAGGCAACATCAGCCAATCAGTCGATCCGGCTATGGACGTGCACGATAAACGCATCAGCCAAAACACCTCCGCTTCCCACAAGAAGTGAAAATTAACGGTTTCACAGAAATAAAATAAAATAAAGCTATGAATGCTGACGAGACACGACGATGTCTTGCGGTTCCAGTGGCCAATCTGGTCCAGATTTAGGGAAAAGTGAATCCCGCGGTGACGTCACCGAATGTGCTCTGTTCGCATAACCCAGTTCTATTGGCAGGGGAAGTTTTGAATGCGTGATGATGACTGTCAGCGTGTTGTACATCACTTCGTCTTCTCATAATTATTGAGTCATATACAAATTTACAGGCAAGTAGGATGTACACATTCCTTATTTCTTTATGCATGACAGTTCTTGGCTCACTCTTCCTCCGTCTAGGATTTTCAAATCCTTCCGTATTGACCAACGCCGAGTTGTCTAACATCACACTGGGTTTAACGTGAACTAATTACGTTATCTGTTTGTCTCTGCTGACAGAACCACCTCCGAAAATATAGCGGATTCTGATAGTTGTGTTTTGGATTGGTTCGCGGTTTATGATGGCGATTTTTGCGCACTGCGAATTCATCTTCTTTCATTGCATTTTATCAAATAGGCGGCAATTATAGAGTCAAGTAGTAGGTAGACGTATGGGACTAATAGACGGGTTGTAGAAGAAGGAACACTATATGCGATTCAGAGATCGTTGGGGCTGCTGTTCGAACACACATATATGACATTGATCATGATGACATATTGATGATGACACGGTGATCTACATATCTAGTCGATTGTCACCCCACAGGTAAGAAAAAGCGATAGCAAGCAAGGAAGTATTTGTCACACACACACACACAGACTGACCAATTTTGTACAAATTAACCCGTGGAAAAATCATTGGTTGAGACTTCAGATTCTGGAATTCAGAAGGTGTCGAGCTGTTTTTAACATACAGGTATCCGTTGTCTGCCGCGCACCCTCTATGTAATACTAAACACGATCTGTTTCAAGTAGCTGTATTGACTTCGGAGTACTACACATTGCACTGACAGAACCGACACGGATTTGGAACAACACAAATCACTAAACTGGAACGGGTTGACTGTAATTATGTGAAAAAGAATTACAGGGTAAATGGGTGAAAAAGCAGATTAATAATTATTCGGGCCTGTCGATATTGGTAAGATCGATAGCGAGATCGATCAGTCTCATGTGACACCCGATGCGAACGAGCTGTGGCACGATTTGAGCTCTGATCACACGCATACCATACGTTTTTGCTAGCTGTGATCTGGTTTTGCTGTATTGATCTGCATGAAGATGCTGCTTCAACGAACGAGTGGTAGCGTTGTACATTCTGCCATAATATGAAAACGTATGTTGAGCTAATCTCAGGGGCATAAACGTTCTATCCGAATTGGTGTTCAAGTGGTTGGCATTGAGCGTGTAAAATCAAGGATTTTTAGTTTCTGCAGGGAGAATAGGATTTCCTCAGGAGAACAATACTAAACAATGGTTACCCAGAAAGGTTTATAGGTATTCCTATTTAGCCATTCCCAAAAGCCAACCTAATCCAAAATGTTAGCAAAAAAGACCATCTACTTAAAGCTTGTGTTCAAAGATGACCACATTTACAATGATGTGCTCCACAAATTGAGTTCAGCTATAGACCGTACATTCCCAGCTGCTCAACTCAGATTCATTGCCTCTACTCTTGGAATCGATCTGGACAAACGTAAACATGGCTGGCAAACCGGTTCTGTCTCATACACTGTATACCAGTTCACCTGCAGTTGCGCTGACGCATACATAGGCAGAACAAACTGTCAGCTCTCGTAACAGGTTGTCGAACATATTCCTAAGTGGTTGGTGAAATTCAGGACGCAACTCATCATTGATGGTCAAGCGATTACAATAAATCTAGGATTGTCTATTGCAAAACATCTCATGACAACAAGACGCACAGTCGACCCCAATTCGTCTTTCAAACCACTTTAACGTAATCGTAATGCTAAACACTTGGCAACTAGTGAAGCGCTGCTTATTCAGTTACATCACTCGACCTTATATGCACAAGCGTTTTCGATGCAGTCAATCCAATTAACGTATGGTTGACCTTCTACTTCCAAATTTAGTCATCTTTGAATGCTTGTACACGTTCATTCACCATAACTGAATAACCCCATGTATTATATATATATATATATATACGCTCGTTTGTTTTAAGTAAGCGATTGAGAAGATGAAACAAAATATTAACATCTCGAGACATTTGTCTTCCTTCTATATTGAGGAAGTGTGTCAGTCAGAAAATGTACCACTCACTCAATTGGTTGTCATTGTTTTCCTCTCCAGACCGGCAGGTAGCTGCCTCATGGCGTTGTTTGTGTATGAATGTGGGCCAAATCGATCACGGCCTTATATGAAACCTCTTGTATTCAAATTAAAATATTCAATTTGGTTAATTTAGATTGAAAGGTTCCGCTACTCAAGTAACATAACTATGGTCGGTGTTGTGCACTGAATAGTGTTTATGGGGCATTCGCACAGTTTAAACATATCATTATAGATACCCACAGAATAGCAGAGTGATATGAGCATGTTTTGAAACACCTATAACAAAGTTGAAACGAAATCCATTGTCAGTAAATTAAATCGATTTATTTCCATTCGTGTGCTTAAAGAGTTCAAGCTTCAGTTCCTAGCTAATCAATCTTTATGACTGCGTTACCCGCAAAGCAAATTTAACATTGTTGCTTTGTGTTTATCCTGAGATGCTTCAAGGTATCTGTATGCCCCCCCGCACACACAAACACACACATTCAATCACTATTCGCACGTAGTATGTCAGTATAGGTCAATGCTTGTTTCTTCTTATTGAAGACCAAATAGCAACAATGAAAAGGACTTCACCAGTCGGTTGTTCCCTGAGGGACTTGTATTGACCATGGCAACGCGTCATTTATTGCCAATGGTTACGCATATTTGATTGGTTCACAATCAGCTTTGCATAAACCGATTGCAAATTACGTCTAGGGTCATGCAAAGGCATACACATACACATACACACAAACTTTCATTCATTCAAACCACGATCTTCACTAACTGGGCACTGAACTGATAAGAGCTGTGAACGCAGATTTCATAGTGTAAAAATAGATTGCCAACTCCTAGGGGTTTGAGCCATGGCTCGGAACTTCCCAGCGGATACCCGTGGTCAGCGGGCGCTGGAGGAATTGTACGAGAAAGAATTACGTACACAACTGGTCTGGTTTCTGAAAAGCGAAAAAGCCAAAAAAGACAACCCCGGAAAAGTGATCAGTCCGGCGGCGATTGTGGACACGCCGACCCCGAAAATAGAAGATGTGTTACCGGCACACATGGTCGAGAAAATTCGTCAGATAAGACAAGAGGAGCGGAAATTCGGGAAAAAGTCAAACACCTCAACCACGTTGATGCCCGTCGTTAGTGCGGATTCCTTGGATGAACCTGTGCCAGACATGGTCCCGCCTGATCGAACCACGCAAATGATTCTTTATGACGGCATATCTAAAGAAGGTCGAGGAAGGTGAGATCACTAATTTTAATCGTCATAGTTTTGTCTAAAGTGCATTTTTGACCTGATGGATTTCTTTTACCCACTTGCTGATTTCCAACCTTCATTTGTTTTACATCCACAATTTATTTTATCACTGAGGAAACGGGAATACTTTTTGATGCTCGTTTCAAACTAGAAAGAAAAGGGGTCCCGAATTTCGAGACGCATGCCAAAGTGACTTTCAAGGATGTTTCATTGCGAATGATGGGTCAGTCAGCTTGGTAAATTCGTACAAATAGTAGTGATAGTAGTATTGTCATATTGTTCTACTAACATCAATGAGCAGTATATTTTTGTGCCCATGGAAAGTTATTTTGTGGATTCTAAAGGAATTCCAAAATAGGCAAACATCCGGGGGCGAATAAGTGAACTTAGTATTATAGTAACGGAAGTTGCAACCCGGTTGTTGAATTGTCTGACAGCTGATCCGGAGTTTTATAGGAAACTGCCAGCCGATTGTTTCAGATTGCATGTTCTGCTCCGTGCAATTCGGTGCTCCGTCCACCGATGTCGTTTTTCTAATAAACAATTCCTCAGTTCGACAATGACCTTGCAGATTTATAGCAGCGGTAGAAGTAGTAGTAGTAGTAGTAGTAGTAGTAGTAGTAGTAGTAGTAGTAGTAGTAGTAGTAATACCATTTTTGTCAATAATAGTATTATCAATGAGCAATATCGGTAACAGTTGATTGGTTTTCACTGTTTCTAATTGTGATTATTGTTGTTAAGTTCGTTGCTGTGGCTTTTGTGGCCGTCATTGTTGTTTTTCTGGTTTTGGTCGCGATGTTGGTGGTTGTTGTTGTTGTTGTTGTATTTGCCAAGGTTGATCTTTATTGTTGAAAGGTAAATACTTAACCCCACGCACAGTTGTGGATGATAGTGGATAAACTTGTGCTCGGTTTAACCAAGAAGAGGAAAACACGTAAATATTTTTTCCATCTACCGCATTCATTGATTACCTTATTGTGGTGGGCACCGTTATTTTGCATACAAATTCAGTATAGATCCTGTCATCTCAAAGCTGAGTCTCGAAACTTTGATGGGAATGCTATAAGATTAAATTAATCACTTTATGATGAACCAAACACGACACCTCTGATTGGGAGTAGTAAATCTGAAAAATGCAATGGCTCGTGAGTGAGGCCGGTACAGTTTCAGTCCATGTAAGAGCACAGGTCAACGAGACAGCCATATACCGTAACTTGTATTAACGGGATCGCAGGGGTTTATCCAAACGGAACATTCGAAACAGATGTGCCCACTCACTCGTGGTACTGGTTGTTCACCGTGTAGTTCTGGGCTAACGCGATTTTCGCCCGAGCCGAGAACTAGTAGGGATAAATGAATTGTGCACTACTAGCACTTCTCAATAAGGTGAAAAAACTATCCTCGGCCAATGTGTAATCCCGCTCATGTTCCAAGTTGCCTCATATTTCATGAAGATCATTCAGCTAATGTTCCGTGTAAGTTCATCAAACTAACACTAAAAACACTCACACATTGATTATTTCACTCTTATGATAAATGGTTACTGAGGCAACACCTCTATCAGCTCCGGCTCCACATGCACACACACACAAATGTATTCAGTTCCAATGTACTATATTTATGACTCTTGTTCCATGTAAATACTCGTCTACAATCTAAGAAAGCATATCAGAAAGTACACGAAAAATCTTCAGATCAGGTCTACCAACGAG
>UZAN01057687.1:0-12626 GCA_900618425.1 Echinostoma caproni
CCAGGACACCCAACAGGCGAAGGCCTCTCTACGTCCTGTGATTTGAATTTGAATTTGACTAGATTGGATTGGATTGAACTCAAGGTCGAATATAATTATCAGCAACATAGAAACAGCGCTGCGTTTGACGCAGCTATTCATGTGCATATAACCGCGTGCTTATATGTATTCCTAAATTAGTGAATACATATTTCAGGTAATATTGTTAATTAAAATTTTCTTTATATGACAACTTATCAAAATTTTCATTTTGAAAAATAATTAGTGTATTATAGTGCACTATTTATTTCTCAAATTTTGAGAATAATTATGATTAATTCTCAAAATTATACATATATGTGTAATTATTAGTTGATATTTAACAATCGATATTAAAATATATAAATATCAATCGATATATTCAAATTGATATTTACGCAGGTATTTTTCTGTCGAATTGTTGTACCCATAAGCATATGCATATGCACGCTTAAGCGTACATAATCCCCCGTGGGTTATAATCTGAGTGCGTAGACTCGGATATCCGGACATGCATGCATGCAGTTCGAACTGTATGCCTACAGAGTCTGCAGACACTGCAGGGGTCATGACCCCTTCTGTGCGTGTGTAGTGGAAAAGATAGTACATATACGAATAATAATGAAATAAACAATACATGGAACAGACTCACAGAAGGATTATCTGCTGGTCGATTGATCCTGTTCTTGTGATGTGTGGTTCCGGTCGACGAGGTGTAAAGGAGCTGAAATGGATGGCTGCGATAGTTAACGGACCACTTGACGATAACTGATAATGATTGCGTAATGCTTCAGCAACACTCGGAGAACACGTGCGAAGTTACGAACAGAATTTTGTATTGTCTATTAGGTACTGAGCATATTAAAACAAGCTGTACAATCATGTCAGATAAAAGTGGATAGAAAAGTAAGACACTACAATATAACGCTCCAAATACAAGGATAAGTCTGCAAAATGTAAGGAATGATCATTCTTTATATATACATCATATATATTGTTTTCTCCGAAATAGGCTAATTGATAGTGGAAAATGAAAAGTGATATTTCGTTGCTATTCAAAATGGTTAGGTGATGCCAAACAGGAGAACAGTCCATTTCGATTAAACAAGAAATGAGTTAAAACAAATATGGAATGTTAACAGAATAGAAAATTGGTCAATTCAATGGGTAAAAAGAGTTATATTAAATAAAAACCAAAAAGACGTAGTGTCAGTGATGGGATACGGAAACGGCTGAAAAACGAGTAAACGAGGCGGACGCGATATACATGGCAATTACCGTGTCAATAGAAACTTATTCAGAAGGCCTCTGGTACGCAAAAGTCAAACTTTAGACGGCTAAGGATAACCGCCTCGGCAAACCCAAGTATCCATAGGCTTTGAAAATTTGATAACAAAACTTTCGGCATTGGATCTGTCAGCCTGGTGTCCGCTATCCAAAAAATGTCGTGCCACGGCGCTTTCTGGGAGTCTTCTTCTACAAAGTGGCGAATTTCGCACAAAATGCTTACTCATTCTGGTTGACAATGCAGTGGTGCAAATAGAGGTGACTAAATCGATGGATTTTACAGTTTGACCAAGTTAGTAAATTGATTGTTCTGTGAATCTTAACCAACTTTGTGGCCGGATAGAGAGACTCACATGCTGTACAAAAGCAACGGCCAACCTGTGTGCTTACGTTGCCCATTTAAATGGGACTCACGAAAACGGATTGGTTATAGCGGTGACCGCGATTACTGTCTGCGGACAGCAACATTCTGCGATTACTTCTTCCGTGGATAGAAAACATTTGAAGTAACTTGTGTAGTATTACCGCGCGCGTGTTTTTATGGTGTAACTGTAAACACTATACAGACAATATTAGGGATTTTTGTGTGTACTGCCACTGAATAAAAACAGACACATACGACTCAGGTTATAGTATTGCACATGGAAAACCAGGCACCTGAACGGAACTAAACGAAATAACAAGCAACATAATCTCGTTCAAGCGCTGCTTTTATTATGGCCATAAGAAGGATTTCCGATATATCTCTGTGACAGTTCTGTTCTTTCATCCTATTCTGATTTACTGTTTTTCCTCTCACAAATTTACGCACGATTTCTTTATCCTTGACAAACGCCTTTCGTATTGTGTTCAATTCATAATGTCCACGAACAAACAGTTATATAATCGGATTTTATATCAGCAAACCGATTGGAATAAATCGTCATTATCACCTTCAGGATATAAAAAAAGCAATGCGGCAAGCTTCTTCGATTGCTTCTATGGTCGTTATGCAAATATAGTCAGCAAAAATAAATGAAGTGGATATAAAATTGACTTTTTTAGGAAGACACAAAAGCAAACCACTATATTCTAAAGAAAAAGCTCACAGTTCATTTGACCTGATAAGAAGTGACAATAAGACCACTACAACTATGGGGTGGATGCCATGTCATTCAGCGTCTTTAACCTAGAGTTAGACAGTCATTTAAACCCCTATCTGGAAAATCAGAACGCTTCTTTACGCAGCTGCCAGGGGACTCGTATAGAGACTAGTGAAGGTTTTTCGAAAGTAGTTGCGGAATGAGAAACTTTGCACTACAATCCGTATTCATACTGGCACTAAGAGCAAGTTTTCTTGCCTGATGCGCGGTAGTTTTCCCTTGAACAGTTGCTCGTAGTTTATACTGGTACGACTTAGCGTGTTTATGCCTTAACTACATCCAGGAAACAAATTGCTGTTTTCGTTCTTTTTGCGGTACATAAGTTCTTGAGGAATATCAAACTAGCCTAGTCTATCCTTAACGGTAAACTTGAATCAACACCAGCTGGATTGTTCAAGGGAAACTGTCTTAGAAGGCATCACATTATACTTAAAACTACATTCATTCCGAACGGTGTCACTACGGTACTGGGTCGCGTCACTAACCAACGTAACTCACCCCTGGATGATTTGATTGCAGTATTAGTAATGCTAAGGAGTTTGATTGAAAGATATCTATAGATTTCACACAATCTTACGCCAGTCTGCATGCCAAACAAATTTATATATTATTATACTTCACACTTCTCTGAGGACAGACTGTGTGCCGAACAAATCATGGTGCAGTAATCTTTATAGAAAGAAAAGCGTCCCATGATCTGCTTTTTCTTCTTACAGTCCTTCGCCGAATTTCAACTAGCATTTATTCGTCTTATTCGTCATTATGTCTCATTTGAATCACTTTAATACACTTTCACTTTGAACATTTTAGGCCTTTTGCAAGTGATACGCTACACATCTAATAGGGTTCTCAAACTAACCATTGAGCGTTTTACTCGATGGTACTTTTTTGTTTGTGCGTGACGCGAAATGGGACCCTAGATGCGAATCAACCTCTGCTTTCAAAACAGGAATCAAAATCTAGGGAAACAGAAATTAAAGATCCTGTTCAAAAAGTGAAATCCAAAGCATTTGGTGCAAAATGTATGATTTATTGCAGTAATTTGAACACAACCACTTTTTAAAAGCTTTCCATTTATTTCATTTCAAAATCTATGAATACTTGTTTGGTATACATTTATGTACAACACGAATTTTTACAGACATGGCACCCAATAACCGTGGGATGAAAGAAAAATACAGAAGAAGCAGAACAATGAATAAGATCAATGAGATTAGTTCTGAACAGGGAGATAACAACTTATTTTACTAGTTCACAGTACGCATTTGTGGCTTCTTCTGTATCTGGTTTTTGTCTACTCCCCGACTACACATTTCATATGGATCAGTTTTTTTCTTTTGCTTTGTGCAACTGGCGAAGTTGAGATGCTCATGATTTTGCACTTTCCCAGGTTCTGGAGCTATTTCTATCACTGAACTTAGCCAATACAAGTTCACAGAAACAGGTGTGAATCTGTGGTGAACAGTTGTGGGGCTTACGAGGTGGCGGCACCCCTTCAAAACTCGTCGATAGTAGGCATTCTGTGAACAAATTCGACGCATTCAAAATTATTCACACTATACCCCGGAGATATTCCAAAGGGATAAGAAAGCGACTTTTAACCACGGCCGAGGCGATTGCAATCCGAATTTTCAATCCAGAATTATGTAAGCAAAAAAAGCTGATCCAGACACTGTTTTTGCCCTGGCCTAGACAGCGGATTGATTGTGCATAAAACAGAGCATCAACCCCCCCGTCCCCGTTTCTCTTTCTTCGCCCATAGTATCACCATTCCCAACCTTAAGAACTAATTATCTTGTTTTTGTCTCTAATGTCCCTTCCTGATTACATCACTTGCTGCGCATAACCTATATTTTCTACCGTGTATTACGTAACTCCATCCCTCTCTCGTCTTAGCTCACAACCTTCATTTAATCTGCTCATCTCTCGAACGTTTGTCTATTTAACCTTTGTGTTCTCACCCCCACCCACGACTGTCTAATTAACCTTGTCATGTTCTTTTGATCTGTTTGCTCGCCTCTGTCATCGTTACTAACTGAGCTCTAATCAGCCAATCAGACATCTGTATTGTGATCACCTTATATATGTAAACGCCTGATGCGATATATCGAAAAGAAATTTCCTCGCGAATACCGTTTTCTAAATTTTTATCGTGTTTATCACATGCCTGAGTCTTGTGAAAAATGGTACGCATGTGTTCATCAATGAGATTATCCATTTTTCTTTCGGATTTGTTCCTCGTTCGTACTGCGTTTCTCACTATTTTTTCCAATCAGATTAGATTAGAAACCGTTCAACGTTGTGTGCCATTGCACTCGATCGATAACGTTGTGATAGGTATTTGGAAGAGAGCGATTTTGCCATGCCACAAATCTGATCATGATTCCCAGGAGAATGAACTCATTGATTCGGTCACCTCCAATTGCATTTATCTTTTTCGATGTACTTGCTGTTCGCGGTACATCGGAAAGACTGAACGCAGACTGTCGACCAGAGTGAATGAGCATGTTCCGAATAACGTATTACTTCGAGGAGGAAAACTTCCAGCAAGCGCAGTGGCACGAGATTTCCTGGAGATACCGGACAGTATGTTGACAAACGCAAAGCTTTCCGTGTTGTACTCAAAATTCGAAGCCCAAGGATTCTTAGGTTTGCTGAAACGGTTGTCATTAGCCGTTTAAAGCCTGATCTATGCGTGCAAAAAGCCTTTGTGATGCAGTTATTATATCCATAGTAATTACCCTCCCCTATCCTTCCCATCATCTCAACCGTTCCCTTACATCATCGCTGACACTTAACCCTTCTCATTTTCTTATTACGTAACTCTCTTTGACCTACTTATTTGACCAATTATTTTTACCTCGTTGACTTGCTATGTCTGTTTGAATTCATTTCTGGTTGTATCTTTTTCGTATTACGTAACGGGCGTTGGTGGCCCGGTGGTAATGTCACCAACTTATCACCCCGAGGATGTATGTTCGAACCCCACCACCACCGCCTGAATTTCCCCTTTGTGTATTGAATGGCAGCCCTCTGATTGGACGCTTTCCCCTTCCTGAAAAATTGTTGTATCTTTGTATATTCAATAAAAGGAAGGAAAATGAAAAGGAAAAAAGGAAAACAACCATTTTTAACTCTCTTCGTTTTTCATCACGTAACTGTTTCTGTGCCAACATTCACCTACTCCTCTCTTATTCATACCCAAATGACTTTTTTAATGACTCAACCACCCAGTTCTTTCTGCCTGAACCTATGGAATTATGTTATTGTCCATATATGATACTGTTCTTATAAAATTCGACCTATTTAATGTGCATAGACGGCTGATTGAGTGCACGCAAAATTGATGACCAATATCAATTCTGCTCGTATCATGTTACCTGTTTTATCCAAATGGATGGAAAGGAAAAGGTGTTTCCGAAATTTCCCTCTGTTGGCAAATCTTCCGACATCCACCCCCTCCTGTAACAGCATCTCGTTTTCAGTTTGTCATTCGTTTTTTTACTGAGTGACTTTAATTTGGACACTTATTCGAACTGGGAAATTTGCTGGCACCTATTTCATCATCACCCAATGTGATGTGATGTCTTTCTTGTTTGTACTGTGGTTGAGCTCTATTCCCGTCCCTTAATTGGATTGTCGCTCTGTGATTTGCTCAATTATTCTTCTTTGATCAAGAGGTAGTGATAGGGGTCATTTTCCCATCTTCGGTGATCCTTTTCTCCTTCATCCAATCACGATTTTATCCCTCTTTTGTTGCGTCATTTTGTCCTTCAACTGCACCGGCATAAAGTCACCCTTGAAAACGGATNTGTTTACCAGGAGAGAGAGAAATTTCGCAAGGATGTACAAACACCAATCGGTATCTCAGATACATAACCCCATTTTTACTCCGAGAATATCCAGCAGGACACTAATTCGACTGTGTTTAAAAACTCACTGAAGAATTTTTCAAGGATCTCACTCATGTGATAACTCAATGGATGAGTTATTTAACTTGCCTTTGCTGATGCTACCGAAGAATCGAATTGATGCAGAAAACAAAATTGACACCGTAACCTACCAACAAGCCAAAGGATCACTTGATATGGGAAGAATACCCACATCCTTCTGCGTCTGCTCGTTCAACGGTAAACTGGGATGAGAATAACAGGGATAATGAAACAAATAGCAGAACCAGAACCAATTGCAGAAGATAAATAGAGGCGAAACCCTCCAGTGGCACGAAGAATGAGGATCTTGTCTCGGTTGACAATCAAAAGTAGATCGGCGAACCGGTTGAAACGAACTTTTCTAACTTCTGCTTGCAATATGAGTTTTTCAATGCTTATAAATATTCCTATGCGATGGAAAGATTTGCGATGATCGACAAAGAGCACTGGATTGCTGTTACGCCATGTTTGTAGCTCGTCAGCAGTGCGTGCGTTTTGTGTTCCTGTCAAGACTCTAACCGTAAACATTCTAGTGGGGACTCGAAACCCTTAGTTTTCAGCCTGTGAGCAATCTAAAAGATTATTCCAAATTAACTACCCTTGATTACCTAAACCATTCGCCTAAGTTGACAACCGTCGACCGCGTAGCTCAAGGGTAAGGGATTGAAGTCCCAATCCAAATGTTCGCGGTTCGAGTCCTGACGAGTCATAAACGGGATGAAACAGCTATCCAGTGCTTTTTGTCAATCAGCACAAATCTTTCCATCGTTTATAGACACATTCAACAAGTGGGGAACTGAAGATCTTGCAAGGAGTGAAACCCACACTCGAAACCATCAACAGTGCTTGTTGCCTGTGAACAATCGAATCGACTGTTCCGAAGTCACTACTCTTTGCGTAAATTCGTGTTTTTTTCAGAAATACACAGAATTGCGAAATGAACAATAACACAAAAGATGCACTGGAAATGAGAACATTGGAGATCAAGTAATTCCGATTTGCACAGTTGGACAAGGATTGTAGGACTAGAAAATTGTATAAAGAATGCGCAAGTCACACACGGAAGATCGCCACTCAATTCGCAGAACTAAGTGAAGTCGTGGAGTGTGGAAGTACACTGAACAGATGCTTCGTCGATGATGGTAACTGTTGGCATCTGCGTAGCCATTACTGATATACTCTGCCCTGTCTTCTAGGAAAGAAACTATACGAGAAATTGTGCAAAATACGAGTGCAAACGAATCGATTCAGTGACCAAGTCCGGAGGGTCAAAGAACACCCGATTGGCAGTAAGACCACAAATTCGAACTTTAATGTCCTCGTTCTCTCTCTCTCTATTGCTCCAGAAGTGGACGAATTGCAGAGATCGATACAAAAAATGGAATCGCTTTTGACCCAATACAAGACAGATGAGCGTATAATGTAAGTGAACGTTTGTTAGTCCCCTCATCCGGAAATCAAACTGTAGTTTTGTTGTTGTTGTTGTTGTTTCGAGTTTAGTCTTCCTTTTACTTACCTCCCCCCGCGGTGACTGTTGAATAGAAATGGTTAAAAGCGAGCTGATGAATAACAACTAGTACGGAAATTGATGCATAGATTGTAACTCGGATGGGAATGTGACTGTGTGATAGACAAAACGGACTACTGTTTCATCCTCGTCCGGGTTCATCAGAGATGCCCGAGATAGCCCGAGTGGTTCGGTGGATGAGACTTGAACCGCAAGCTTTCGGGTTGGGAGCTAAAAGGTGTTTCACCTAGGTGGGAATAAAATTAGCCCCGGAGAGTACGATTCATAATCTAAAATATGTAAAGACCAAACACGCTGCCAAGTTCCTGTGAAAATCGAGTAGGCCAATTCAAACGCCATATTCAAAAATTTGTACAGAATTATGTGCCGAAAAAAAATGGCGTGTTGTCGGGTAGAAAACAATAACGAAAAGGGAATGACAATAAATGTATTCCCCGGTTAATGGGAATAAGAAAGAACGATTTCCCGTATGCACTGTGTTGTTGGATGCAATTTGCTTGATCAACAGAGTTTGTAAACCGTGCTTAGCATATAAATAAAAAAGTGGAAAGGTGGAGGAACAGACACACGAGGATACGAGTAGGGCCAAGGCTAATCATGTCCGATGTGGGTGATAGAGAGGGTGGGGTCATCCACAACTGTAGTATTGGATTTATTTAGGGGTCACACTTGCTGAAACGCCTAAACAAAGAGTTTTTCAGGTCAAAATTTTATTTTCAACTCATACACAGTCTACCAATTCTATTTATCAAGCAAATCACGCGCACACACCTAAAAATGTTCTGTATACACAGAAATCTTTCTTCCTTATTAGTCTACGAGCATTAGTTAGATGGGGACTATCTGAAACGAGCTATCTCTTTATCCCAAATTCCTTCAACAGAAAGTTTCAGTGAGCAACAAGAAGAAGGCTAATCAGTTTGTCAGGGTTCAAAATCAATTTCTTGGTAAAGCATACACTAATATCCACGCATATTGTAAAAATGACATGGTCGATGATCAACAGGGAACGTGAGCGATGGATTTGATGAATAACAGACCGCGATTTCGGAGAGGAATTTAGATAATCTTATTCAAAATTCTGATTGTACTACTTAAACAAGTATCAGTAAGACATTTGGTTTTCATGGCAGTAATCCATTAGCTCCAAAGTCATAGAAGAAAATGTGTAAGGCGATAAATGGAGACGAAGACGAGACCAATCAGTGAACAATGACGGAGGTAGACCAGCGTTGCGCAAGGCATTGTGGTTATCTAACTAATCGCTGGGGCTTGCTCGATAGACCGAGTGGCAATTGGTGACACTCAAGAATCATAAGAATCAAAGGATAGCCCGCTGGATTGGTTACACGCAAATGTCAGCACAGCATATGAGCCCTTGTATTGTTAGGTGCTACTCACCTTTGTGAGTAGTATGTCTCCCATAACGGTCAAAAAAGGACATCAGAAATTGTCAATTTGTGTCAAGTTCTTTGCGGTCAGCAGCATATAACCCACCAAAGGCACATAAACTAAGTGAAGTGGACAGTTTACAAAAACGGTTTCCAACTAATCGTCAGAAACAAATCAACCAAACATTCAGTTTCCGCTCTCCGTCATTTCTTCTGCTCGTCCATCGGTAACAAGCTGTGAAAAATTGAACAAAAAGAGACGCAAAGTGTATGCAGAATGTATGCAAGCAAACCATAAGAAACCTGGAGGAAGACGAATATCCAACGAAAGAAAGTAAATACGTGAGGGCCAGTTTCGACGAAATTTCTCCACACAATATCCAGCGTCTCCAATAATCGATTGTCTTGCTCCAAGCGTGAATCAAAACACAAATCAAACGTGAACTAACGAAAAACTTTATTTAACCGTTCCCAACAATTTAAGCCTCCTTCTAGCAGAGGGAATGCGTCTGGCTATTCATTATGGGCAGGATCAAAACTGTCTGTGACTTAAAAATTGCCAGTAATTGGATGGAGCTATCGAATTATTTGGGTGAATAATTTTGCACAACATCTAAATAGGAAAGGCAGGACAATAATGCATTGTGATCACTTGCTAAAAGCCTGATTAATAGGACGAATATTTATGCACATGTTGTTCTGTTGGATTTATTCTACTTGTTATTATACATAGAATGAATGCAATGCACATGTCTTCCGTCCTTGCTGACGAGAATCATATCATACATTGTGTGTGGTGGTGGTGGTGGTGATGTTTCACCTGTTCTTGGTTAGTGGCCATCTCAGTACGAATATGTCAGGATCAGAAGAATATAGCTGAACCGCGACCAGGAGATTGGTCGGCTCGGAATAACAGCAACAGTGGAAAATTCATCGGGATTTGTATTCCAGGTTTTGCGGGTTAGCGCATTCACTTGAAGCGGTCACCTTTGTAGCAACAACTGTAGAGAAATGTGTACGTTCATTTGACGGTGATCAGCCCTGTGGCAACGGTAACGAGAATTGCGATGAGCGCTGACTTTGATTGATCTAGGACCAATAGGTTGAGGTTCGTGTCCTTGAGTATTAAACCAATCACGAGAGGACATAAAGATCGTGCACGCAACATGTATGCGGCACGCGCAACACGAGCGACCACTGACGCACTCAAACGTCAGCGTAGTTGTTGTTGTTTGGTCTGGATAGCCTACTGGAAGAGCAGACGCATCAAGCAAACTGCTCAACAGTAGTGAACCAACTGAATCGGTTTGGTGCTGCGTAGCCATCGTTTCGCCAACGAAGTGGTTTATGGTGACGACATGAATATCGATAAACATACAACTTTGATGGATTGCAACCAAGTAGTGTCTTGATATGTTCATAATGCGATAGCCGCTAATCAAGACGAGTCAAGAAAGTAGACCATTTACTGATTGTCAAGTATCTTACACTCCAACTGTTTCTGAAAGGGCTGAAGTCCTACTTCGTGATGAAGTTTCCCTCTGGAATGATTGCCTCCTCACGGAAAAACGTATAGCCGGGTGGGACAGGGACCAGGACCAAGTGGGTAAGAGGATGCCACCACGAAATTTGTCCAATCAACGTTTGAAAACAACCTTGCGATCTGATATCACGAAAGATCTTCCCAAGGAAGTAGCTGATTTTCAAGTGAGTTCTGAATTCTGCGCATTTTTTGTGTGGAATGAAAATCTTTAGTGATCAGTTTCCACTGTTCCCACTGAGCATTTGATAAGAAAGTTATGTAAATATCTTGAGTTTCACATTGGGTTGAAGAAAATAAATCAATTATGTGATTGATGGAATGCAATTTTTCTATCATCTCATTTACTCTTTTTAACTAATGACATATTATGACGTATGACATATAAATTGGGATTTGAACATATGCTCGGGATTGATAAGGAACCCATTTACTGTATTTGAAAAGTCAAATCCCTCACGTAATGTGGCTCAGACTCGTTCCACTGTTTTCATCAAGATGGTTCTAGCGTGCTCCTCAGAAGGTGGTTTTTCAGTTGGATTTTCGTCTGACAGCCATATTATATTGTTTTGTATTTTGTTAAGGGACTATGTTTATCTTCATTATTCATCCACACTAAGATAAGTGTTTCAGTTATTTACAGCAGATCTACATGTAGCTTATCTGTAGCTCGAAAAGCCAGTTGAGGTGGAAGCGTACAAGCGGTCTGTAAGTTCCGAAAAGTAAGCATAGGATTAGCTCGGACAACGAAATCTACCGACCGACAGACATGTCACGGTCAAATGTCATTCGTGCTAACTTTGTGCGTGTGTTTGTGTGTTCACTGATAATGAAACTAATACAAAGAGGATTATCCGATGTTGTCCATATAACTTTCAACACAGTGTACTCAATGTTTTTTTCACTTCCAAACCAACTATTCCCGAAGGACAAATTCCCCGACTGTACCACCTCATTCTTGTGATTGTAGGAAATTGCTCAGGCAACTAACTGTCCGAAAGGATCAGTGAACATCATCATGCGTAGCTGAATATCGGAATGTTTAAGTCACTCCAATGCAGGCCACGGACGTGACCGATATATCAAGACAGATTCAATGTCTTATACCAGCGGAAACCGTAGGATTTCGTTTGCAGAATCCCAACCAAACGTGGAAAACTCAGTACTGTCGGCACAACCTCCTATATCGACGTTTGAACATATGATATGCAAAACTGTAGATAGTGCTCATGCGACAATTCGGATCCTATCAAAACTACTGTTTTAGAGAGGGAATTTGTCTTGTATAGAGCAAATGAAGCGTGAATTGCAAAGCTAGGAAGCACTGGACAGCTGATTCGATCTGGTTGGGTCTCATAAGCAGCAATTCGAATCCATATACCAAAATGCGGATCGCGAACCCGGGACCTCACAGGCAGAACGCAAACATGCTACCCACTCGGTCACCCGGGGGCAGCTGATCGGACCATTTCTTTTCATTTCACATTTGCAAGAGATAGCACAACCGATCATTACGAGCTGGTTTTGGGGCATCACAGCGCTCATCTCAGCACCAACCTCCGGGGCTATGACTCGTTTGAAAAATTTCACAAACTGACTATTGTTCTTTTTACAGTCTAATTATTTTTTTAATAGTGAAACACATCGTCATGTATTAGTTTTGATTAGCAATTGTTGCTACTCTGCGTGTTCTTTGTACAATGTGACATTTTTGGAGTGTTCAGTTCATATATATTGTTGTGGTTCGTACTCAGACTAGTATTTCGTATACGTATCGGATTCCGCGCA
>UZAN01057689.1:0-12623 GCA_900618425.1 Echinostoma caproni
CATCAAAGCTGTATCTGTGGAACATGTTCCATCGTGGTACATAGTCATACAAGTATTCTCACCACCATTTTCATTACCAAAACTATAAGTCAACTCGTTTTCGATTGAGGACTTTGAAGAAACATCGTGGCACATGCAAACCAGGGAGCTGTGACCACTTTCTAAACAGAACCTCTGTCAGTACCAGATTCAAAGCTCTACGTGTGGAACACATTCCATCTTGGTACATACTCAAACAAGCATTCTGGCCACTTATGCATTATTTAACTTACTCATCCCGTTGCTTTTGCTCGAAACATCTAACTAAACTTCGTGGCACATGCAAACCAGGGAACTGTGACCACTTTCTAAACAGAACCTCTGTCAGTACTCCGATTCAGCATCAAAGCTGTATCTGTGGAACACATTCCATCTTGGTACATACTCNTTGACTCAACGTCGTGGCGCGTGCGAACCAGGTGCCTGTGACAACTTTCTAAACAGAATCTCGATCAGTACACCGATTCAGCTTCAAAGCTGTATCTGTGGAACACATTCCATCTTGGTGCTAAGTACCCCGATTCAGCTTCAAAGCTGTATCTGTGGAACACATTCCATCTTGGTACATACTAATACACCGATTCAGCTTCAAAGCTGTATCTGTGGAACACATTCCATCTTGGTACATACTCCGGGAACTCTCGTGACCACTCATTCACTAGCAGAATTATTACCCACCATGTTTCCCTCGAATCGTTTGACTAAACTTCGTGACACATGCAAACCAGGGAGCTGTGACCACTTTCTAAACAGAACCTCTGTCAGTACATCGAGTGACATTTAAAGCTGTAACTTTGGTATACATTCCAATTTGGTACCTACTCATACAGATATTCTGACCACTTATTCGCTAGCAGAATTATCAGCCACCACGCTTCGCTCGAAACATTTGACTAAACTTCGTGGCTTATGCAAACCAGGTAGCTGTGACCACTTTCTAAACAGAATCTCTATCAGTACACCGATTCAGCTTCAAAGCTGTATCTGTGGAACACATTCCATCTTGGTACATACTCCTTCGATTATTGTGACCACTTATTTACTATTTGAATTACTCCCCACCTCGTCTTCGCTCGAATCTGTTGACTAAACTTCGTGGCACATGCAAACCAGGTGCCTGTGACCACTTTCTAAACAGAATCTCTATCAGTACACCGATTCAGCATCAAAGCTGTATCTGTGGAACACTTGGTACATACGCCTAGAAGTAATGTGACCACTTATTTACTATTTGAATTACTCCCCACCTCGTCTTCGCTCGAATTGGTTGACTAAACTTCGTGGCACATGTACTATCCGAATTACTCCCCACCCCGTGTTCGCTCGAATTTGTTGACTCAACTTCGTGGCACATGCAAACCAGGTGCCTGTGACTCTCCATCAGTACACCGATTCAGCTTCAAAGCTGTATCTGTGGAACATTAGCACCGATTCAGCTTCAAAGCTGTATCTGTGGAACACATTCCATCTTGGTACATACTCCTTAACCGATTCAGCTTCAAAGCTGTATCTGTGGAACACATTCCATCTTGGTACATACTCCTAGCAGTATTGTGATACTTATTTACTACTCGAATTACTCCTCACCTCGTCTTCGCTCGAATTTGTTGACTCAACTTCAACTTCGTAGCACATGCAAACCAGGTGCCTGTGACCACTTTCTAAACAGAATCTCTATCACTACACCGACCAGCTTCAAAGCTGTATCTGTGGAACACATTCCATCTTGGTACATACTAAGCACCGATTCAGCTTCAAAGCTGTATCTGTGGAACACATTCCATCTTGGTACATACTCCTTCGATTATTGTGACCACTCATTCACTATTTGAATTACTCCCCACCTCGTCTTCGCTCGAATCTGTTGAATAAACTTCGTTTGCAAACCAGGTGCCTGTGACCACTTTCTAAACAGAATCTCTATCACTACACCGATCCAGCGAAGCTGTATCTGTGGAACACATTCCATCTTGGTACATACTATAGAACATTGTGACCACTTATGCATTTTTTGCTTACTCCTCACCTTGTTTTCGCTCGAATCATTTCACTTAACCTCGTGGCACATGCAAACCAGGTAGCTGTGACCACTTTCTAAACAGAACCTCGATCAGCACATCGATTCAGCTTCAAAGCTGTATCTGTGGAACACATTCCATCTTGGTACATACTCCTACAAGTAACGTGACCACTTATTCAATAGCAGAATCATCACCCACCACGTTTCGCTCGAATCATTTCACTAAACTTCGTGGCACATGCAAACCAGGTAGCTGTGACCACTTTCTAAACAGAACCTCTATCAGTACACCGATTCAGCTTCAAAGCTGTATCTGTGGAACACATACCATCTTGGTACATACTTCTAGAAGTATTGTGACCACATATGCATTTTTAAATTATTCCCCATGTCCTTTCCGCTCGAATCATTTGACTAAACTTCGTGGCATATGCAAACCAGGTAGCTGTGACCACCTTCTAAACAGAACCTCTATCAGTACACCGATTCAGCTTCAAAGCTGTATCCGTGGAACACATTCCATCTTGGTACATACTCCTAGAAGTATTGTGACCACTTATTTACTATACGAATTACTCCTCACCACGTTTTCGCTCGAATTTGTTGACTCAACTTCGTGGCACATGCACCCAGGTGCCTGTGACCACTTTCTAAACAGAATCTCTATCACTACACCGATTCAGCTTCAAGGTGGAACACATTCCATCTTGGTACATACTATTAGAAGTATTGTGACCACTTATTTACTATGTGAATTACTCCCCACCTCGTCTTCGCTCGAATGTGTTGACTGAACTTCGTGGCACATGCAAACCAGGTGCCTGTGATCATTTTCTAAACAGAATCTCTATCAGTACACCGATTCAGCTTCAAAGCTGTATCTGTGGAAACCATCCATCTTGGTGCATTTTCCAAACAGGATCTCTATGAGTACACCGATTCAGCTTCAAAGCTGTATCTGTGGAACACATTCCATCCTGGTATAACTCCTAGAGATATTGTGATCACTTAATTACTATTTGAATTACTCCTCACCACGTTTTCGCTCGAAAGTGGGTGCATACTGCTAGAAGTATTGTGATCACTTAATTACTATTTGAATTGCTGCTGACCACGTTTTCGCTCGAACCTGTTGGGTGAACTTCTATGCACATGCACACCAGGTGTCTGTGACCACTTTCTAAACGGAATCTCTATGAGTACACCGATTCAGCTTCAAAGCTGTATCTGTGGAACACATTCCATCTGGGTGCATACTTAGCACCGATTCAGCTTCAAAGCTGTATCTGTGGAACACATTCCATCTTGGTACATACTCCTGGTAGTATTGTGAGCAATTATTCGCTTCCAGAATTTTTCCTCACCACGTTTCCTTCGAGTCATTTGACTAAACTTCGTGGCACATGCAAACCAGGTACCTGTGATCATTTTCCAAACGGGATCTCTATCAGCACACCGATTCAGCTTCAAAGCTGTATCTGTGGAACACATTCCATCTTGGTACATAAGTACCCCGATTCAGCTTCAAAGCTGTATCTGTGGAACACATTCCATCTTGGTACATACCCCTAGCAGTATTGTGACCAATTATTCACTTGCTTAGGTATTACTCACCACCTTTCGCTCAAATAATTTGACTCAACGTCGTTGCACATGGAAACCAGGTGCCTGTGACCACTTTCTAAACAGAATCTCTATCAGCACACCGATTCAGCTTCAAAGCTGTATCGGTGGAACACATTCCATCTTGGTACATACTCTTAGAAGTATAGTGACCACTTATTCACTATTTGAATTACTCCCAACCTCGTCTTCGCTCGAATCTGTTGACTGTGACCACCTATTTACTATTTGAATTACTCCCCACCTCGTCTTCGCTCGAATTTGTTGACTGAACTTCGTGGCACATGCAAACCAGGTGGCTGTGACCACTTTCTAAACAGAATCTCTATCACTACACCGATCCAGCTTCAAAGCTGTATCTGTGGAACCTTGGTACATACTGCTAGACGTTTTGTGATCACTTTATTACTATTTGAATGGCTGCTCACCACGTTTTCGCTGGAAACTGTTGAGTGAACTTCGTGGCACATGCACACCACGTGCGTGTGACCACTTTCTAAACAGAATCTCTATGAGTACACCGATTCAGCTTCAAAGCTGTATCCGTGGAACACATTCCATCTTGGTACATACTCCTAGAAGTATTGGGACCACTTATTTACTATTCGAATTACTCCTCACCTCGTCTTCGCTCGAATTTGTTGACTCCCTTCGCGGCAAATGCAAACCAGTTGCCTGTGACCACTTTCTAAACAGAATCTTTGTCAGTACACCGATTCAGCTTCAAAGCTGTATCTGTGGAACACATTCCATCTTGGTACATATTACAGCACACCGATTCAGCTTCAAAGCTGTATCTGTGGAACACATTCCATCTTGGTACATACTTTAGAAGTATTGTGACCACTTATTCACTTGTGGAACACATTCCATCTTGGTACATACTCCTAGAAGTATTGTGACCACTTATTTACTATTGGAACACATTCCATCTTGGTTCATACTCCTAGAAGTATTGTGACCACTTATTTACTATTTGCGGAACACAATGCATCTTGGTACATACTCCTAGAAGTATTGTGACCACTTATTTACTATTTCCATTACTCCCCACCTCGTCTTCGCTCGAATCTGTTGACTAAACTTCGTGGCACATGCAAATCTACTCCCAACCTCGTCTTCGCTCGAATCTGTTGACTAAACTTCGTGGCACATGCAAACCGTACACCTCACCTCGTCTTCGCTCAAATTTGTTGACTCAACTTCGTGGCACATGCAAACCAGGTGCCTGTGACCACTTTCTAAACGGAATCTCTATCAGTTCACCGATTCAGCTTCAATGCTGTATCTGTGGAACACATTCCATCTTGGTACATACTCCTAAACCGATTCAGCTTCAAAGCTGTATCTGTGGAACACATTCCATCTTGGTACATACTCCTAGCAATATGGTGACCACTAATTTACTATTTGAATTACTCCCCACCTCGTTTTCGAACGAATTTGTTGACTAAACTCCGTGGCACATGCAAACCAGGTGCCTGTGACCACTTTCTAAACAGAATCTGCACCGATTCAGCTTCAAAGCTGTATCTGTGGAACACATTCCATATTGGTACATACTCCTAAACCGATTCAGCTTCAAAGCTGTATCTGTGGAACACATTCCATCTTGGTACATACTCCTAGCAGTTTTGTGCTCACTTATTTATTATTTGTATTACGCATCACCTCGTTTTCGCTCGAATCTTTTGACTGATCATCGTGATACATCTAAACCAGGACCCTGTGAACAACTTTAACAGGGAATCTCCATCAGTACACCGATTCAGCTTCAAATCTGTATCTGTGGAACACATTCCATCTTGGTACATAGTACCCCGATTCAGCTTCAAAGCTGTATCTGTGGAACACATTCCATCTTGGTACATACACCAGCACCGATTCAGCTTCAAAGCTGTATCTGTGGAACACATTCCATCTTGGTACATACTCCTCAAGTATTCTGATCACTTATATACGATTTGAATAACTCCTCATAACGTTTTCGCTCGAATCTGTTGACTCCACTTATTGTATCATTTGAATTACTCCCCAACTCGTCTTCGCTCGAATCTGTTGCTAAACTTCGTGGCACAAATGGCAGAAGTATTACCCACCACGTTTCGCTCGAATCATTTGACTAAACTTCGTGGCACATGCCGAATTATTACACACCACGTTTCGCTCGAATCATTTGACTAAACATCGTGGCACATGCAAAACAGTAGCTGTGAGCACTTTCTAAACGGAACCTCTATCAGCACACCGATTCAGCTTCAAAGCTGTATCTGTGGAACACATTCCATCTTGGTACATAAGTACCCCGATTCAGCTTCAAAGCTGTATCTGTGGAACACATTCCATCTTGGTACATACATTAGACAGTACATCGATTCAGCTTCAAAGCTGTATCTGTGGAACACATTCCATCTTGGTACATACTCCTAGAATTATTGTGACCACGTATTCACTATTTGAATTACTCCCAACCTCGTCTTCGCTCGAATCTGTAGATTCAGTGTGACCACTTATTTACTATTTGAATTACTCCCCACCTCGTCTTCGCTCGAATTTGTTAACTCAACTTCGTGGCACATGCAAACCAGGTGCCTGTGACCACTTTCTAAACAGCATATCTGTCAGTACACCGATCCCGCTTCAAAGCTGTATCTGTGGAACACATTCCATCTTGGTACATAAGTACCCCGATTCAGCTTCAAAGCTGTATCTGTGGAACACATTCCATCTTGGTACATACACAATACACCGATTCAGCTTCAAAGCTGTATCTGTGGAACACATTCCATCTTGGTACATACTGTAGAATTATTGTGACCAATTTTTTACTATTTGAATTACTCCACACCTCGATTTCGCTCGAATCTGTTGACTCAACGTCGTGGCGCATGTCAACCAGGTGCCTTTCACCACTTTCTAAACAGAACCTCCATCAGTACACCAATTCAGGTTCAAAGCTGTATCTGTGAAACACATTCCATCTTGGTACATACTCCTAGATGTATTGTGACCACTTATTTACTATTTGAATTATCCTCACCTCGTTTCCGCTCGACTCTGTTGACTCAACATCGTGGCGCATGGAAACCATGTGCCTTTGACCACTTTCTAAACAGAATCTCTATCAGTACACCGATTCAGCTTCAAAGCTGTATCTGTGGAACACATTCCATCTTGGTACATGCTCCTACACATGTATTATGACCAATTATTCACTTGCACAACTATTACTCACCACCTTGTTTTCGCTCGAGTCATTTCTGTGACCACTTTCTCAACAGAACCTCTATCAGCACACCGATTCAGCTTCAAAGCTGTATCTGTGGAACACATTCCATCTTGGTACATAAGTACCCCGATTCAGCTTCAAAGCTGTATCTGTGGAACACATTCCATCTTGGTACATACACCAGCACCGATTCAGCTTCAAAGCTGTATCTGTGGAACACATTCCATCTTGGTACATACTCCTCGAAGTATTGTGATCACTTAATTACTATTTGAATTGCTGCTCACCACGTTATCGCTCGAACCTGTTGAGTGAACTTCGTGGCACATGGAAACCAGGTGCGTGTGACCACTTTCTAAACAGACGAACCTGTTGAGTGAACTTCGTGGCACATGCACACCAGGTGCCTGTGACCACTTTCTAAACAGAATCTCTATGAGTACACCGATTCAGCTTCAAAGCTGTATCTGTGGAACACATTCCATCTTGGTACATACTCCCAGACGTATTGTGACCACTTATTTACTATTCGAATTACTCCTCACCACGTTTTCGCTCGAATTTGTTGACTCAACTACGTGGCACATGGAAACCAGGTGCCTGTGACCACATTCTAAACAGAATCTCTAACAGTACACCGATCCAGCTTCAAAGCTGTATCTGTGGAACACATTCCATCTTGGTACATACTCCTAGAAGTATTGTGACCACTTATTTACTATTCGAATTACTCCTCACCACGTTTGCGCTCGAATTTGTTGACTCAACTTCGTCGCACATGCAAACCAGGTGCCTGTGACCACTTTCCAAACAGAATCTCTATCAGTACACCGATCCAGCTTCAAAGCTGTATGGTGGAACACATTCCATCTTGGTACATACTATTAGAAGTATTGTGACCACTTATTTACTATGTGAATTACTCCCCACCTCGTCTTCGCTCGAATGTGTTGACTGAACTTCGTGGCACATGCAAACCAGGTGCCTGTGATCATTTTCTAAACAGAATCTCTATCAGTACACCGATTCAGCTTCAAAGCTGTATCTGTGGAAACCATCCATCTTGGTGCATTTTCCAAACAGGATCTCTATGAGTACACCGATTCAGCTTCAAAGCTGTATCTGTGGAACACATTCCATCCTGGTATAACTCCTAGGGATATTAGGATCACTTAATTACTATTTGAATTACTCCTCACCAAGTTATCGCTCGAACCCGTTGAGTGAACTTCGTGGCACACGCATACCAGTTGCATGTGATCACTTTCTAAACAGAATCTCTGTGAGTACACCGATTGAGCTTCAAAGCTGTATCTGTGGAACACATTCCATCTTGGTACATAAGTACCCCGATTCAGCTTCAAAGCTGTATCTGTGGAACACATTCCATCTTGGTACATACACTTAGAAGTATTGTGACCACTTATTCACTATCGAATTACTCCTCACCTCGTCTTCGCTCGAATTTGTTGACTCAACTTCGGCGGCACATGCAAACCAGGTGCCTGTGATCACTTTCTAAACAGAATCTCTATCAGTACACCGGTTCAGCTTCAAAGCTGTATCTGTGGAGCTGTGACCACTTTCTAAACAGAATCTCTATCACTACACCGATCCAGCTTCAAAGCTGTATCTGTGGAACATTCCATCTTGGTACATACTCCAGCACCGATTCAGCTTCAAAGCTGTATCTGTGGAACACATTCCATCTTGGTACATACTCCTGGTAGTATTGTGAGCAATTATTCGCTTCCAGAATTTTTCCTCACCACGTTTCCTTCGAGTCATTTGACTAAACTTCGTGGCACATGCAAACCAGGTACCTGTGATCATTTTCCAAACGGGATCTCTATCAGCACACCGATTCAGCTTCAAAGCTGTATCTGTGGAACACATTCCATCTTGGTACATAAGTACCCCGATTCAGCTTCAAAGCTGTATCTGTGGAACACATTCCATCTTGGTACATACCCCTAGCAGTATTGTGACCAATTATTCACTTGCTTAGGTATTACTCACCACCTTTCGCTCAAATAATTTGACTCAACGTCGTTGCACATGGAAACCAGGTGCCTGTGACCACTTTCTAAACAGAATCTCTATCAGCACACCGATTCAGCTTCAAAGCTGTATCGGTGGAACACATTCCATCTTGGTACATACTCTTAGAAGTATTGTGACCACTTATTCACTATTTGAATTACTCCCCACCTCGTCTTCGCTCGAATCTGTTGACTGTGACCACCTATTTACTATTTGAATTACTCCCCACCTCGTCTTCGCTCGAATTTGTTGACTGAACTTCGTGGCACATGCAAACCAGGTGGCTGTGACCACTTTCTAAACAGAATCTCTATCACTACACCGATCCAGCTTCAAAGCTGTATCTGTCAACACATTCCATCTTGGTACATACTCATAGAAGTATTGTGACCACTTATTTACTATTTGATCTACTCCCAACCTCGTCTTCGCTCGAATCTGTTGACTAAACTTCGTGGCACATGCAAACCGTACACCTCACCTCGTCTTCGCTCAAATTTGTTGACTCAACTTCGTGGCACATGCAAACCAGGTGCCTGTGACCACTTTCTAAACGGAATCTCTATCAGTTCACCGATTCAGCTTCAATGCTGTATCTGTGGAACACATTCCATCTTGGTACATACTCCTAAACCGATTCAGCTTCAAAGCTGTATCTGTGGAACACATTCCATCTTGGTACATACTCCTAGCAGTATTGTGATACTTATTTACTACTCGAATTACTCCTCACCTCGTCTTCGCTCGAATTTGTTGACTCAACTTCAACTTCGTAGCACATGCAAACCAGGTGCCTGTGACCACTTTCTAAACAGAATCTCTATCACTACACCGACCAGCTTCAAAGCTGTATCTGTGGAACACATTCCATCTTGGTACATACTTTAGAAGTATTGTGACCACTTATTCACTTGTGGAACACATTCCATCTTGGTACATACTCCTAGAAGTATTGTGACCACTTATTTACTATTGGAACACATTCCATCTTGGTTCATACTCCTAGAAGTATTGTGACCACTTATTTACTATTTGCGGAACACAATGCATCTTGGTACATACTCCTAGAAGTATTGTGACCACTTATTTACTATTTCCATTACTCCCCACCTCGTCTTCGCTCGAATCTGTTGACTAAACTTCGTGGCACATGCAAACTTACTCCTCAACACGTTTTCGCTCGAATCTGTTGACTAAACATCGTGGCACATGCAAACCAGGTGCCTGTGACCACTGTAAACAGAATCTCTATCAGTGCACCGATTCAGCTTCAAAGCTGTATCTGTGGAACACATTCCATATTGGTACATACTCCTACAATCATGGCACATGCAAACCAGGTGCCTGTGACCACTTTCTAAACAGAATCTCTATACACATTCCATCTAGCACCGATTCAGCTTCAAAGCTGTATCTGTGGAACACATTCCATCTTGGTACATACTCCTTAAAGTATTGTGACCACTCATTTACTATTTGAATTACTCCCCACCTCGTCTTCGCTCGAATCTGTTGAATAAACTTCGTTTGCAAACCAGGTGCCTGTGACCACTTTCTAAACAGAATCTCTATCACTACACCGATCCAGCGAAGCTGTATCTGTGGAACACATTCCATCTTGGTACATACTTAGCACCGATTCAGCTTCAAAGCTGTATCTGTGGAACACATTCCATCTTGGTACATACTCCTTAAAGTATTGTGACCACTTATGTACTATTTGAATTACTCCCCACCTCGTCTTCGCTCGAATCTGTCGACTAAACTTCGTGGCACATGCAAACCAGGTGCCTGTGACCTTTTTCTAAACAGAATCTCTATCACTACACCGATTCAGCTTCAAAGCTGTATCTGTGGAACACTTGGTACATACGCCTAGAAGTAATGTGACCACTTATTTACTATTTGAATTACTCCCCACCTCGTCTTCGCTCGAATTGGTTGACTAAACTTCGTGGCACATGTACTATCCGAATTACTCCCCACCCCGTGTTCGCTCGAATTTGTTGACTCAACTTCGTGGCACATGCAAACCAGGTGCCTGTGACTCTCCATCAGTACACCGATTCAGCTTCAAAGCTGTATCTGTGGAACACTTGGTACATACTGCTAGAAGTATTGTGATCACTTAATTACTATTTGAATTGCTGCTGACCACGTTTTCGCTCGAACCTGTTGGGTGAACTTCTATGCACATGCACACCAGGTGTCTGTGACCACTTTCTAAACGGAATCTCTATGAGTACACCGATTCAGCTTCAAAGCTGTATCTGTGGAACACATTCCATCTGGGTGCATACTAAGCACCGATTCAGCTTCAAAGCTGTATCTGTGGAACACATTCCATCTTGGTACATACTCCTTAACCGATTCAGCTTCAAAGCTGTATCTGTGGAACACATTCCATCTTGGTACATACTCCTAGCAGTTTTGTGCTCACTTATTTATTATTTGTATTACGCATCACCTCGTTTTCGCTCGAATCTTTTGACTGATCATCGTGATACATCTAAACCAGGACCCTGTGAACAACTTTAACAGGGAATCTCCATCAGTACACCGATTCAGCTTCAAATCTGTATCTGTGGAACACATTCCATCTTGGTACATTTACAGCACACCGATTCAGCTTCAAAGCTGTATCTGTGGAACACATTCCATCTTGGTACATACTTAGCACCGATTCAGCTTCAAAGCTGTATCTGTGGAACACATTCCATCTTGGTACATACTCCTCACAGTACATCGATTCAGCTTCAAAGCTGTATCTGTGGAACACATTCCATCTTGGTACATACTCCTAGAATTATTGTGACCACGTATTCACTATTTGAATTACTCCCAACCTCGTCTTCGCTCGAATCTGTAGATTCAGTGTGACCACTTATTTACTATTTGAATTACTCCCCACCTCGTCTTCGCTCGAATTTGTTAACTCAACTTCGTGGCACATGCAAACCAGGTGCCTGTGACCACTTTCTAAACAGCATATCTGTCAGTACACCGATCCCGCTTCAAAGCTGTATCTGTGGAACACATTCCATCTTGGTACATAAGTACCCCGATTCAGCTTCAAAGCTGTATCTGTGGAACACATTCCATCTTGGTACATACACAATACACCGATTCAGCTTCAAAGCTGTATCTGTGGAACACATTCCATCTTGGTACATACTATAGAAGTATTCTGATCACTTATATACGATTTGAATAACTCCTCATAACGTTTTCGCTCGAATCTGTTGACTCACCACTTATTCAATGGCAGAAGTATTACCCACCACGTTTCGCTCGAATCATTTGACTAAACTTCGTGGCACATGCCGAATTATTACACACCACGTTTCGCTCGAATCATTTGACTAAACATCGTGGCACATGCAAAACAGTAGCTGTGAGCACTTTCTAAACGGAACCTCTATCAGCACACCGATTCAGCTTCAAAGCTGTATCTGTGGAACACATTCCATCTTGGTACATAAGTACCCCGATTCAGCTTCAAAGCTGTATCTGTGGAACACATTCCATCTTGGTACATACATTAGACAGTACATCGATTCAGCTTCAAAGCTGTATCTGTGGAACACATTCCATCTTGGTACATACTCCTAGAAATATTGTGCCGCTTATTCACTAGCTGAATTATTACCCACCACATTTCGCTCGAAT